>JACEEU010001005.1:0-22929 GCA_016630915.1 Callionymus lyra
GAATCACTGACTTATGGTTTAATATATTTTTCCATGAATATTATTATATATAATATTATATAATTATATAATATTATTAGTATTCAATTATTTCCAACAGTCTTTCTCTTCATTTCATAGCTTTTCTCTTGGTTGCGCTGCTTCTTAGGTAAGGTAAGGTAAGGTAAGGTAAGGTAAAACTTTATTGATCCCTCAGGAGGTCTCCTTCGGGAAATTGTTTTTTCCAACAGCCAGCAATTTTCCATAAACAATACAAAATTAATAAAAATAAAATAAGAAGAAGAACATAAAGAGAAAAAGAACAAGATGACACAACCTAAGTCTAAAGATAAAGACAAAGAACATAGGTCAAAGAAAAACAACAAAGACAAAGGATACAAAGACTAACATAGAACAGAACATCCAGATACTCTCACTCCACTCCTGCCCCCGAACTCAGAATTGTACAATTTAATAGCCCGAGGAATGAATGAGTCCCTGAGTCTATTAGTGCTGCACCTGGGTAGGAGCATTCCTGCATTCTCCTTGGGTGTTTTTTTTTTTAAGCTTTTTTCCCCACCATTTTTCCCCCCCCTTTTTTTTCAGGGTCAAACATCTGCCTCAACGCCTTCAGAATCGACAGTGGCGTCTGTAGTTTAAAGTAAGAATGACGCTGTTGCTTTAACCAATCAGAGTTCTAGTTGGCAACACCTAGGCCTTCTAGCAGGCGTCCAGTGACGTCAGCATTTTCACGTCCTTTGATTGGATGTTCAGAGAAATCCTCGTCAGAGCAGCAAAGCATCTATAGCTAGCGGCGCGAACTCAAATATTTTGCGAGTGGATTTCATAACTTTTTTAACAATGTCTGACGGAGGAGAAGATGTTGATTTGGTCGCACTTATGCTCACAAAACCATTTTCAAGACGGACTTTTCCAGAAAAACTGGACATTGTGAAGAAGGTCGGCAGACTTCATAGCGATAGAAAGGGACTTATTGTTGGAACTGAAACAGATAAACTGTACAACAGAGTAATTCTTCTTGAGGAAAGAAAGAAAGGATGGACTTTGCTTACAAATAATCAGTAGTTTTGGTGAGTAATGCATTTTATTCAAACGTTTTAATATTTTTGTCATGTAATGAGGTTAATATTGATGTTTCTGCTGGAGATGATGTATGTATGGCAGCTGTGGCTACAGTGAAGAGAGACTTGTTCAATTGTCCTAATTGGGTTTCTTGATTTAGTAAAGACATTCTTTCTTGTTAAATGATACCTTTCTGTGACACAACACCCTGTGCATCATAGCTCAGATGGTAGAGTGGTTGCCTGCGGTCCAAAAGGTTGCAGGTTCAATTCCAGCTCCAGACAAGCTTGTCTCGTTGTGTCCCTGACATTTTACCCTGATGGCAGTGCTGGCGCCATGTGTTGCAGCCTACTCCCATCAGTATGTGTGAATGGCTGTCAAAGCGCTTTGTGACCCTCGTCTAGAAAGGCGCTATATAAATAGAGATTATTTTTATTATACTGCATTTCTGTGTAATATTGATGGTTTCTATAGCCGTGGAGTCATAATGATGGCATTAAGAGGTGGATTAGTTCATGTTGGACACCAGTGAAGGCCTAGGTGTGAAATGCACGGCCCGCCACTGGTATAAATGAGGGAGAAATGTTGAACATGACGACAGAAACACAAACATGAAGAAGGAGTAACAACAATGTTGAGGTTGTGGTTTGTTGTTAAATATTTACTTTAGAAAAACAGACTTTCCTACAAACTAGTGAGACATCATTGATTTATGCTGAATTGTTGGAACATGAACAAGTATTTCAGTGAATGTTTTCATGTGATCAACTTGATCTTGATTAATCAAATTAAATTAAATAAAGTGTTTTTCAACATTCAGTTCATGAGCTGAAAATAAATAATACTTCAACAGGAAGTGACATTTATCAACACATCGTCTGCGAACAAGGAAATCTGGCTCAGTTGCTTCATCAACCAGGAAACAAGAGCTGAGACGACACTCGTCTAGTTTCTCTCCAGATATTAGAAACATGACATTTATTTCTATCTTCATTTCTCCTGAGAGACAAGAAACCAGATGAACTGTGGACCAGACATGAAGAGAGAAGATGATGTTCTGACCTGAGAGTCTCCAGGTGACAGTGTGGACTCTTCAGTCCAGCAGACAGCAGCTCCACTCCTGGATCCTGCAGCTTGTTTCTACTCAGGTCCAGTAGAGTCAGACTAGAGGACGGAGAGCTGAGGACTGAGGACAGAAGTGAACAACTTCTCTCTGACAGTCCACAACTGCTCAGCCTGTGAAAGAGACGAGTTTCATCAACAAGTGACTTTTTCAATTTTCTATTTGACAAGAATTGAAAGAGTTTATTTATAGTTTAATATTGTTATTTTAGTAATAAATAAAATGAAAAAAATTCAAGATTCAATATTTTTTAATTTAATATACAAATGTGAAAGTGTTTAAAATCCAATATATAATATATATTCAAGTTATTTAATAAAATGATTCAGAAAATATTTCTATGGTTAAAAAAATAGAACATTTTAATAAAATGAAATGTTAAATTCAATCCTTCAATTCTCTGATGACACTGATCTACTTGCATAAGAAACAAAGCAAATGTTTTTCAATATTCAGTTCATGAGCTGAAAATAGATTCAACTGCTCCAACAGGAAGTGACATTTATGAACATATAAAAAATTAAGTAATACCTGACATGAATATTTTAAATTAATACCCAGTCGGACAAAGAGGATCTATGAAGACGAACCCCTTTGATTTTATTATTTATTTTTATAGAACACATTTCCTGAGAAAAAGACAAGAGTTGACCTTTTGTATGAAACAGTAAAGTTAAATAAAGCTGCATTTTTATTGATGTAACCTTCGTGGTTTTGTTTCATTCAAGAAACTTCATGTGAATTTAAGATGAAGATTTTGTAGAAATCAGGCTCAGAGCTGCTGTGAAGGTCACACATGCTAACTTAAGTTTATTTTCTATAAATAAATGTTGCGTACACATTCATTTGTGTATACGCAGTATAATTAATGAGGCCACATGTTTTAAATATGTTGTTTTGATTATTATTCATTTTCATTTAAAGTTGACGCTTGTTTGTTTATCATTACAATGATTTATTAAGATGATATTTTTATAAACTACGTAACATCTTTACCTGCTACACAAACATACAAATGTATCTATGAGCTGCTTCACTGAAGAACAAAGTGATGACAGACTTTGACTCGTGTTTCCACCTCTGACTTTACATTTGAGCTTTGATGATGTAGAAAAGATGATGTTCTGACCTGAGAGTCTCCAGGTGACAGTGTGGACTCTTCAGTCCAGCAGACAGCAGCTCCACTCCTGGATCCTGCAGGTTGTTTCTACTCAGGTCCAGTAGAGTCAGACTAGAGGACGGAGAGCTGAGGACTGAGGACAGAAGTGAACAACTTCTCTCTGACAGTCCACAACTGCTCAGCCTGTGAAAGAGACGAGTTTCATCAACAAGTGACTTTTTCAATTTTCTATTTGACAAGAATTGAAAGAGTTTATTTAAAGACAAACTCAACTATTTCCATTGATAAGATCTTCAGTTGTGGTTTGTTGTCTGCTTCCTCTCTAATATAGTTCAGTCAAAGTTTCTTTCAAACCTTTGATACCAACTATTGACACGTCATTGATTCATGCTGGACTTTTGAACATCAACAAGTGTTTGATTGAATGTGTTCATGTTATGGTTGATTTGATGTTGATGGACCAGATGAAGAGAAACTATGGAAGTATATCAGTTCCATCACAATATTGAATGGTTTCAACCTTTCAAATGTTGAATTACTTTTTTGAATAATTGAATTTTAATTAATTAAATGATTTGTATATTAAAGGTTTTATTAACTTAATTGAATAATATATGTAATAATATTTTCACACATATAGTTTAATATTGTTATCAACAAGTATCCTTTTAAATTCATTATAAAAATGTCAAAGTGTTTAAAATCCAATATAAATTTTAACCCTGGAGTTTTGAAGAGGTAAAAAACATTTATATTTTAATGTTGTAGTTTTGAAGAGGTAAAAAATATTTATATTTTAATGTTGTAGTTTTTTTGTACCTCTTCAAAACTATAACATTAAAAAATTGTTGCCCAAATGTGTAAAATGTTGTTTTTTGAAGTCTGAAAAAGTCGTAAAATCAAAAGTTTTGTTGTTCTTCAAAACAACAACATTAAAATATAAATATTTTGTACCTCTTCTTAATGTTGGAGTTTTGAAGAGGTAAACAAAAAAATTATTAACGTCTGAGTTTTGAAGAGGTAAAAAAAAAAATAAATAAAAGAATATTTTAAAGTTGTATTTTTATTTTTTTTAATTTTTTTCTGCGTCCTAATTCAAAACTACAACATATATTAAAAATATATATATATATATATATATATATATTTTTTTACCTCTTCAAATCTACAACGTTAAAATATAAATATTTTTTACCTCTTTTTTTTACCTCTTCAAAACACAGACATTATAAAAATGCTGGTATGGAATTATAAATTAAAAAAATCGAGATTCAATATTTTTAACAAGTATCCTTTTAAATTTATTTTTTAAACGTGTTTAAAATCCAATATATAATATATATATATTAAACTCTATGTCTAAAAAATGTTTCCATTATTCAATGAAAACAAAACCAACCTTTCAATATTTAAATTATTGAATTAAATTATTCAAAAAATAATTCTATTGTTAAAAAAATACAACATTTCAATAAAATTAAATGTTAAATTCAATCCTTCAATTCTCTGATGACACTGATCTACTTGCATAAGAAACAAAGCAAATGTTTTTCAATATTCAGTTCATGAGCTGAAAATAGATTCAACTGCTCCAACAGGAAGTGACATTTATACTGACGTGTACAAAATACTTATTACGTGAACAAAGATCTGCAGTTTTTTTGTTTATGTTTTGTCGACAGTAGCTCAGGCTGTGAAAGAGACGAGTTTCATCAACAAGTGACTTTTTCAATTCTTTATTTAAAAACAATCAACTATTTACTTTCATAAGATCATGGTCACATGTTTGTTTGAATATTTATCAGGTTGGTATAAATCAGTGGTGGACTGTCAGGGCCAGCAAGGCCTTCTCTGCTGCCCTAAACACTATCAGACAGAATCACTGACTTATGTTTTAATATATTTTTTCCATGAATATTATTATATATAATATTATATAATTATATAATATTATTAGTATTAAATTATTTCCAATAGTCTTTCTCTTCATTTCATAGCTTTTCTCTTGGTTGCGCTGCTTCTAAGGTAAGGTAAGGTAAGGTAAGGTAAGGTAAGGTAAAACTTTATTGATCCCTCAGGAGGTCTCCTTCGGGAAATTGTTTTTTCCAACAGCCAGCAATTTTCCATAAACAATACAAAATAATAAATAAAAATAAAATAAGAAGAAGAACATAAAGAGAAAAAGAACAAGAGGACACAATCTAAGTCTAAAGATAAAGACAAAGAACATAGGTCAAAGAAAAACAACAAAGACAAAGGATACAAAGACTAACATAGAACAGAACATCCAGATACTCTCACTCCACTCCTGCCCCCGAACTCAGAATTGTACAATTTAATAGCCCGAGGAATGAATGAGTCCCTGAGTCTATTAGTGCTGCACCTGGGTAGGAGCATTCGTGCATTCTACTAGTGTATGTTTATTTTAGAGCTTTTATCCAATCATATTTCAGCCATCATTTGTTGCCAGGGTCAAACATCTGCCTCGACGCCTTCAGAATCGACAGTGGCGTCTGTAGTTTAAAGTAAGAATGACGCTGTTGCTTTAACCAATCAGAGTTCTAGTTGGCAACACCTAGGCCTTCTAGCAGGCGTCCAGTGACGTCAGCATTTTCACGTCCTTTGATTGGATGTTCAGAGAAATCCTCGTCAGAGCAGCAAAGCATCTATAGCTAGCGGCGCGAACTCAAATATTTTGCGAGTGGATTTCATAACTTTTTTAACAATGTCTGACGGAGGAGAAGATGTTGATTTGGTCGCACTTATGCTCACAAAACCATTTTCAAGACGGACTTTTCCAGAAAAACTGGACATTGTGAAGAAGGTCGGCAGACTTCATAGCGATAGAAAGGGACTTTTGTTGGAACTGAAACAGTTAAACTGTACAACACGAGGATGATCCTTCTTGAGGAAAGAAAGAAAGGATGGACTTTGCTTACAAATAATCCGTAGTTTTGGTGAGTAATGCATTTTATTCAAACGTTTTAATATTTTTGTCATGTAATGAGGTTAATATTGATGTTTCTGCTGGAGATGATGTATGTATGGCAGCTGTGGCTACAGTGAAGAGAGACTTGTTCAATTGTCCTAATTGGGTTTCTTGCTTTAGTAAAGTAGACATTCTTTCTTGTTAAATGATACCTTTCTGTGACACAACACCCTGTGCAATACAACTTCGGTGGGAAAGGGGGATTGAGGGGGGGGCGGGGGGGTGGAAAGAAAGAAAAGGGGGGGGGGGGGGGGGAGGGGGGCCCCCCGGGAGGGGAGGGGGGGGGGGGGGAATGTTGAACATGACGACAGAAACACAAACATGAAGAAGGAGTAACAACAATGTTGAGGTTGTGGTTTGTTGTTAAATATTTACTTTAGAAAAACAGACTTTCCTACAAACTAGTGAGACATCATTGATTTATGCTGAATTGTTGGAACATGAACAAGTATTTCAGTGAATGTTTTCATGTGATCAACTTGATCTTGATTAATCAAATTAAATTAAATAAAGTGTTTTTCAACATTCAGTTCATGAGCTGAAAATAAATAATACTTCAACAGGAAGTGACATTTATCAACACATCGTCTGCGAACAAGGAAATCTGGCTCAGTTGCTTCATCAACCAGGAAACAAGAGCTGAGACGACACTCGTCTAGTTTCTCTCCAGATATTAGAAACATGACATTTATTTCTATCTTCATTTCTCCTGAGAGACAAGAAACCAGATGAACTGTGGACCAGACATGAAGAGAGAAGATGATGTTCTGACCTGAGAGTCTCCAGGTGACAGTGTGGACTCTTCAGTCCAGCAGACAGCAGCTCCACTCCTGGATCCTGCAGCTGTTGTTGTCACTCAGGTCCAGTAGAGTCAGACTAGAGGACGGAGAGCTGAGGACTGAGGACAGAAGTGAACAACTTCTCTCTGACAGTCCACAGTCAGCTCAGCCTGTGAAAGAGACGAGTTTCATCAACAAGTGACTTTTTCAATTTTCTATTTGACAAGAATTGAAAGAGTTTATTTATAGTTTAATATTGTTATTTTAGTAATAAATAAAATGAAAAAAAATTCAAGATTCAATATTTTTAACAAGTGGCTTTTTTAATTTAATATACAAATGTGAAAGTGTTTAAAATCCAATATATAATATATATTCAAATTATTTAATAAAATGATTCAGAAAATATTTCTATGGTTAAAAAAATAGAACATTTTAATAAAATTAAATGTTAAATTCAATCCTTCAATTCTCTGATGACACTGATCTACTTGCATAAGAAACAAAGCAAATGTTTTTCAATATTCAGTTCATGAGCTGAAAATAGATTCAACTGCTCCAACAGGAAGTGACATTTATGAACTTATTTTGCTTAAAAAGAATCTTAAAGTAATACCTGACATGAATATTTTAAATTAAATACATGCAGTCGGACAAAGAGGACTATGAAGACGAACCCCTTTGATTTTATTATTTATTTTTATAGAACACATTTCCTGAGAAAAAGACAAGAGTTGACCTTTTGTATGAAACAGTAAAGTTAAATAAAGCTGCATTTTTATTGATGTAACCTTCGTGGTTTTGTTTCATTCAAGAAACTTCATGTGAATTTAAGATGAAGATTTTGTAGAAATCAGGCTCAGAGCTGCTGTGAAGGTCACACATGCTAACTTAAGTTTATTTTCTATAAATAAATGTTGCGTACACATTCATTTGTGTATACGCAGTATAATTAATGAGGCCACATGTTTTAAATATGTCGTTTTGATTATTATTCATTTTCATTTAAAGTTGACGCTTGTTTGTTTATCATTACAATGATTTATTAAGATGATATTTTTATAAACTACGTAACATCTTTACTTTTCAATTCTCTATTTGACAAGACTGAACTAGTTACATCATAAAATCACATATTGTATGAATATTTGAGGAAGGTTTGTCTAAATTAGGATCAGTTTGTTAAACACGATGACAAACACAACAATCATCAAAGAGTAAATCAAACATTCATGTTTAGTTCATATCATCAGAAATGTTTGAACAACTTACAGAACTTTGTTTGCAGCTTGAACCACCGGCAGAAGCCTCTCAAGAACCTCGTCTGAAGCATATCTTGAGTATTTCTTCAGGTCAAACTCGTCCAGATGTTCCTCTGAGGACAGTAAGATGAAGGCCAGGGCCGACCATTGAGAAGAAGACATTTGATCAGAGAGACCTCCTGATCTCATCTGCTGTTGGACCTCCTCCACCAGAGAAGTGTCCTTCACTTCATTCAGACAGTGGAACAGGTTGATGATTCTCTCTGGAGACACATCCTCACTTATCTTCTTCTTGATGAGCTCTGCTGTGTTGTGATTGGTCCAGGAGCTACTTCCTGTCTGTGTCAACAAACCTGGAAGGAGACTCTGGCTGGTCTGCAGAGAAAGACCCAGAAGGAAGCGCAGGAACAAGTCCAGATGTCCATTTGGACTTTTTAGAGTTTCATCTATTGCTGTCTGGTAGAACCTTTCTGTTTGACTTTTGTTTTTCAATTTCTGTCAGTTTGGATGTTAGTTTTGATTCCATCAGGTTGACTCCAGAGTTGATGAAGGTCTGGTGGACGTGAAGAGCAGCCAGAAACTCCTGAACACTCAGGTGGATGAAGCAGAACACCTTGTCCTGGTACAGTCCTCTCTCCTCTCTGAAGATCTGAGTGAACACTCCTGAGTAAACTGAAGCTGCTGAGATGTTGATGTCACACTCTGTGAGGTCTGACTTATAGAAGATCAAGTTTCCTCTCTGCAGATGCTCAAAAGCCAGTTTTCCCAGAGACTCCATCATCTTCTTGCTCTCAGGATCCCAAACTGTGTCAGTCCCAGATCCTCCGTCGAACTTCAGCTTCTTGACTTTGATCTGAACCACCAGGAAGTAGATGAACATCTCAGTCAGGGTGTTGGGCAGCTGTCCTGTCTCTGTGCTCTTCAACATGTCCAGAACTGTGGCAGTGATCCAGCAGAAGATCGGGATGTGACACATGATGTAGATGCTTCGTGACCTCCTGATGTGAGACATGATGCTGCTGGTCTGCTCCTCATCTCTGAACCTCTTCCTGAAGTACTCCTCCTTCTGGAGGTCATTGAACCCTCTGACCTCTGTCACCATGTCCACACACTCAGGAGGGATCTGATTGGCTGCTGCAGGTCGTGTGGTGATCCAGAGACGAGCTGAGGGAAGAAGATCCCCCCTGATGAGGTTTGTCAGCAGGACGTCTACTGAGGTGGACTCTGTAGCTTCTATCAGGCGCCGACTGTTGAGGAAGTCCAGAGGGAGTCGACACTCGTCCAGACCATCAAAGATGAACAGAACCTGGAGTCCTTCAAAGCTGCTGAGTCTGGATTCTCTGGTTTCAGGAAAGAAAAGATGAACAAGTTCCATCAAACTCAACTTCTTCTCTTTCAGCAGGTTCAGCTCTCTGAAGGTGAAAGGAAAGATGAAGTGGAAGTTCTGGTGGGCTTTGTCTTCAGCCCAGTCCAGAGTGACCTTCTGTGTCAGGAGGGTCTTCCCAATGCCAGCCACGCCCTTCGTCAGCAGTGTTCTGATTGGTCGTTCTCTGTCAGGTGAGGCTTTAAAGAGGTCTTCTTGTCTGATGGTGGTTTCTGGTCTGGTCTGGTTCCTGGTGGCTGCTTCGATCTGTCGGACCTCGTGCTCCTGGTTGACCTGGTCTGTGCCCCCCTCAGTGATGTAGAGCTCAGTGAAGATCTCATTCAGAGGAGCAGAGTTTCCTGCTTTAGCGACCCCCTCAGACACACTGTGGAACTTCTTCTGCAGGCTCCTCTTCAGTCGTCCTCCACACTCTGAAGCAAGACTTCCTGAATGAAGACATAAGTCACACGAGTCAGAAGATTGTAGAAGGTGAAAATGGAGTAAAATCTTCAGATCTGATGCAAGTGTTCTTCATCTTCATCATGTTTGTTCACATGTTCTTACTGCTCCACAGACGCTCGGCCAGATCCTCCTCCTCCATGTCCTTCAGGAGATGAACTGTGATCTTCAGGAATTCTTCTCTGATGCTTCTCCACTTCTCATCTTCCTCCTCAGTCTGTGGAGTCTCTGGACTCACAAACCTCCAGACTCTCTTCAGCTCCTTCTGCATATAGTTGTAGAAGTTTCTCTCCAGTGACTGGAACAGAATCACAGAGAAGAAAGTCAGAGTGATAGTGGATCATCTCAAGAACCACAAACACCAGATGCTTTAACTTGGATTCAGATGAATGATGATGAACAGAAGGAACCTCTAGGATGAGGACCTCCTCTAGTTCATGAACATACCAGCCGTTTGATTTCCAGTTGTGAGGGATGTTGCTGACCAATGAGAAGCTCTGAGTTCTGATGGTCCACTCTGAGAAGAAGAGATGAAATCAGACTGCAAATAAACTCTTGTCGTGGTTTAGGTTCTGATTTATAACAAATAACAAGAAATCTGTCCCACCCGGCCGAGCAGATACGGGTTTCAAATGTTGTGCCACCAAAGGCATAACAAAAGTGTCAAGGCTCTATGACGATAATTTGTTAATGTCTTTGAAAACTTAGAAGCCAAATACCAGAGGTGTTTTGCGCGGGGGGACAGCGGCGCAAGCCGCCCCCCCCCCCCCCCCCCAGCAGGGGGGGGGTGGGGGCGCCGCGCCCGAGCCCCCCCCCTTTGGTGGGGGGGGGGGGGGGGGGGGGGGGGGGGGGGCGCCCCCCACGGGGGGGGGGGGGGGGGGGGGGGGGGGGCGGGGGGGGGAAAAAAACATCCCCTTGAAACACTTTTTAAAATTTCTTAAAATTCACAATTTTATTTGGTCCAAACCAAACAATAGATAAGAACTTCCCCCTCTGTCCACATTAGAAAATATAATTAAAAAACATATAGAGATGTCTGGACATGTATCCGTACTTTATCATTGGTTGACAATAGCAAAGATTCATCTCAAAAGATCTCGCAATCTTGGATGCTAGATCTGAAAGAACACATCACTGAGGATGAGTGGATGAATGCATTTACCTTAGTCCAAACACAAACATCAAAATAATCTAAATTGCTCCAACACAAATGGTTGACCAGACAGTATTTAACTCCCGTAAAATTAAATCACTTCAACCCACATGTTCCCGACACATGCATCAAGATTCACAGTCAAAAGGGTCACTGTTTCATTGCATGTGAGTGTCTTTTTGGAAATCTGTTGTGAGAGTCAGCTGTCAAATTATTGGAAAAAATGTACCACTAAATCCTAAATTGTGTGTTTTAAATATTTATCCTTCCACTGCTGTTGTTTCTTAAAATGAAAAATCATTGCTGAATATTTGTTTGTTGGAAGCCAAGAGGTGCAGAATCCAATCTTGAAAAATCCTAATCCATGTTGAATCTACACATGGGTTAAGGGATTGACTTTTTCCTTGGCCCTCGAAAGAACATGTTTTTTTTTTACAAAGAACAAGCTGGACATATTTATAAAATTTGGAGTTTATTTGACTTCCTTTAAAGTAGAGAAATGTCAAGTGAACTTTGGTCTGAGCTTTTGTCCTTTTGTTTTTATATTTTATTTTTATTTTCTTACTCTATTTGTGGTGTGTTTTACAAATGTATTTTGTTTTGTACATGATAGATTTACAAATATAATATAAGATAAGTAGAAATGTTTTGTAAGTACAAAATAAAAGTTACAAATATTAATTTTAAATGTGTGGATATCACAACACACGTGCAACCATTAAATATTTGACCTTGTACACTCTCACCTCACACCTGGAGACTCTTCACTTCCTCTTGGGTTCTGGTCCAGATCTTGGTCCAGGTCCAGCAGGTTCTTGCTGCTGCTTTGATCTTGAACACAGAAGTAGAATGAGTGAGAATGAAGACATGGAGGACAATCTTGGAGGTCCTTGTCTCACCTCTGAGTGCTGGTCTGTTCATCGTGCTCCTCACACTGAGGGTATTTAAAGGAGTCTCTGTCCTCACCATGAGTCTCAGCAGAGTCTTCACCTTCACACAAACACACTCATGACATTCTTGTCAACATCAAAAGTTGTTCTCGCCTCATAGTGTAAAAACTATAATCAATAGTTTCATAATTTCCTGTTTTCATTAGAGGAAACCAGATTTTACTTCACACATTCTGCGCCCTCTACAGGCAGGGTTAGATGGAGCATGTTTTTTTTTCAACGAGTGTCAGGTCAGAAAGATCTGATCCTTAGCAGAGGTATCTTTTATCCAGCATTAGCAGCTTCTCTGCTCGGTAAAATATCTTTCCACACTGGGGTCTCAGGCTTGTTGGTCCTTTTTTTTGAGCCATTGGAGCAAATCTTGATTTTTTCAGTGCGCCCCCTACAGACGTGTCATTACAGGTTATTACACTGCTTGCTTGTTGTAAATCAGTAACTTAAAGCATGATGTTGATGATGATGATGATGATGATGATGATGATGATGATGATGATGATGATGATGATGATGATGATGATGATGATGATGATGTATGATGATGATTGTCTGAGCTTATTGAGCTTTTGGCTCACCTGCGCAACACATGCACTTATTCTTACTATGTTTTTAAAATGAAAGTGTTTTCTTTGCATGTAGTTATTATGTGATGGTGTATTTATACAAGTGTGTTTTTAAGGATATAGCTCCGATCACGTGATCACATGAAGGAAACCGGCTTTAGCTGCTTTCATTCTGCAGCTTCACTTTGATATAACTGACTGACGTGATGTTGTTTCACAAGAACGTCTGTGACTCTCGTAGAGAAGACTTGAAGGATCCCACTGTGTTTGTTATGTTATAAAAACAATCTTATAATTCCTAATCGTTTTTTCATAACTGTGTGAAATGCCTGGAAAACAACTCAATATACATCGAACATGTTGTCTTAATAAATAAAGATCATTAATTAAGTGAATGAGAAACATATTTTTAAGTTTGCAAATAATTTATTATCCACTCATGTATCTACAAACATGTGTTTAGTTTCAATCGATATTGATATTAAAATGTCAAATTAGTCACTCGTCTTCTGACCAGAACTAACCAAACAAGACACTGATCAACTCCTTCTGACGCTGGTATAAAGGGTTGGACTGAAATAAAAGCATGTGACTCATGCAACCGGTCTTTCTTGTTAGACTGTTACCAAGCCTTGTGTTCTGGTTCATTGTTAAGATTTAATTTACTGTACATGAACAAGATGAAACCCTTCTTTTGCTCGTCCGACGTCCTTCCTTGTAGGCTCTTTATTAAAGTTGTTCATGTAATTGGCCCCTGGGTTACCAAAATAGTAAAGCTCCCCCTTTCCACAGGGGGTTTCCCCAATGCATTTAAACATGCCATTGTGGAGCCTTTACTCAAAAAGCCAGGCTTAGACCCGACTGACCTCAGTAATTTCAGGCCTATTTCTAAGCTCCCTTTCTTGTCCAAGATCTTGGAGAAGGTGGTGTCTGAGCAGCTGTTCCTGGATCAGAGCGACATCCATGAGAAGTTTCAGTCTGGCTTCCGTAAACATCACTCTACGGAGACAGCTTTATTGAAAGTGTCCAGTGACATCATGATGTCGGCTGACTCGGGTCAATACACTGTTCTGGTTCTCTTGGATCTGTCCTCAGCCTTTGACACAGTAGATCACCAGATCCTGCTGAGAAGACTGAGGGATGAAGACTGTCTGGGTCTGTGTTACAGTGGTTCTCATCATACCTTTCTGGGCAGTTTCAGTGTATCTGCCAATCAAACAAGGTCTGAATCATCTGTTGTGTGGAGTCCCTCAAGGTTCTGTTTTGGGTCCTTTATTATTTTTTACTGTACTTGATTCCCCTGGTCATTCAGAGATTTCCTGATGTTTCTTACCACATTTTCGCTGATGACATCCAGCTCTACTGCTCTTTTGATCCAACTGAGCCCCAGAGGCTGAACTTAGTCAATTGTTTGCTAGAAATCAAATAATGAGTGAAAACACTTTGCAGCTACATGTGGACATAATTGAAACTCAGGTTATTTCTCCTGATGATAAGGTTCCAGTGGTTCGGCGCACATACTACCGTACCAGGAGAGGAAAATCCTTCCAGACTGTTGCTCCTAAGCTTTGGAACGATCTCTGTGTTTTATGATCTACTGACTCCTTCAAGAAACATCTGTGTTTGGTGTTTTTTTTCCCCCCCCCCCCCCCCTTTTTTTTTTTTTTTTTTTTTTCCCCCCCCCCCCCCCTTTTTTTTTTTTTTTTTTTCCCCCCCCCCCCCCCTCTTTTTTTTTTTTTTTTTTTTTTGAAAAAAACATCTTAAAACATTCTTATTTGTGCTTTTCCCTGATTTTCTGGGACTCCTGTGTTTTTCTTACGTGTCTTGATCTTTTAAAGTATATATTTTAACTATTGTTTTTGATTGTCAAAGCGCTTTGTGGCCCTGGTCTAGAAAGGCGCTTTAAAAATAACATTTTCTTACTTATAATTGCTTCTCGTTTTTTACAAATTGCGTGAAATACCTGGAAAACAACTCCATAAACATCATGTTGTCTTAATAAATAAAGATAATTAATTAAGTAAATGAGAAACATATTTTTAAGTTTGCAAATAATTTATTATCCACTCATGTATCTACAAACATGTGTTTATCTTCGATCAATATTGATATTAATGTGTCTCTGATAAACATGGATCTGAGCAGTAAATATGTACATAGAACACCTTCAAACCTGTCAGGAAGTCAAGTTTCACGCCATTATTATTCTTGATAAATATGAAATTTGCTGCACTCACACTGAAAGAGAAGAGAGCTCTGATTGGCTGATGTGCATGTCATATAAATGAATTGCGCCGAATGATTCTCTTCTATTTTCTCTCATATCATCATATTTATCACATTTTATTATGTCACGGCTCGACCGGTAGCTTGTGACCGACTATAAGGTACTTCTGGTCTATATTAACAATACACACTCACATGATCACACTCACAGTCACTACAACAGCACAGACACACAATAATAGTATATTATTTGCTGATAAAGAATATTTATAGACAAATTAGACACAGTGGTTGAAAAAGACTTGATTCTTCACAACTGCCTCATCAGGAAGTTAAACAAATATGCACGCGCACAAAAACACCCAAGCACACACACACACACACACACACACACACACACACACACACACACACACACACACACACACACACACACACACACACACACACACACACACACACACACACACACACACACAGCACACACGCACACATTAAAGCACAGACACAAATATAGATACAAAACAAATACTCACATGTACAAAACAAACACACAACACAAATACAAAGTATACAAACACACACACACACAGTTGTTTGATTGTGGTGAGATTCAGATTTTCTGTGTCATCATTTGTAGATTGAGCTGCAGTTGTTTAAAAACATCAACATGGATCGTCTCGTTGTGATTCATTTCATTTCATCAACTGCTGACTTGTGTGAGAGTCAGAGAGTCACTGACCTGTCTGCAGCTTTCTTCTTCTCCTCCTCCTCCTCTTTGGTCTCAGGTCCATGTTGGAGCAGAATTCAGCTTCTTCTGACCAGAACTGATGGAACAAGACACTGATCAACTCCTTCTGACGCTGGTATCAAGGGTTGGACTGAAATAAAAGTATGTGACTCATGAAACCGGTCTTTCTTGTTAGACTGTTACCAAGCCTTGTGTTCTGGTTCATTGTCAAGATTTTATTGACTGTACGTGCTTTCATTTCTCTCCTGCAGGGATTTAAAAGTAAAAAAATATATAATTTCTGAGGATCTCTAGTTTCTTTGTCCAAAAACAACATGAACCCCTTTATCTTCATAACCATGGTTCTACAAATTATTCTTTCCGTTTACTCATTTATTGTCATTGCAACTAGTACAACAAGAAAAAAAGATGAGCTCCACACAGCAGGGGGCAGTAGGCCTCGTCTGTAAAAGGCCTCACTTTCCACCAACAAGGCAACTTTTGGAGTCAGGAAAGCTGAAGTCTGCTGGTCCCACTTGTAAAAGGTGTTGCACCCATAGTAACTATGTTACAGTTTTTTGTATTGCATGAACACTAAAATCAAAAGTCATACACAATTATAAAAACCTTATACTCGAGGAGCAAAACTCCAGCCCAGATTAACACAACTATAAGCACAATGTCAGCTTCACACTTTTTGCAAATGACTGCACACAGAACAATTGCATGCAAACACACTTGTATCCATTACACACATATGCATATCAGCACTTCAGTGTCAACATTGATTTTACTGGCTTTTACTAGTTTTATATCCACCTTTATCGTCACTTTTGACCGTTCTTATTGCAGTTTTAATTGGTTCTTACTTGAAACTGTTTTATTTGGACATCACGACTCCCGGCTACATGCTAGTCATGGACACGTCAAACACCGTCGACTCTTCGGCGCTTCAAGGTCAGAGTCAGAACCTGCTCAAGACTCAGGACTCATCCATTTTATTGACACAATCGACTCTTTTAATTTATCACAGATTATTGATAAACCAACACACATGGTTTTATACACACTGGCCTCAACCCATCCAAAGTTTCACTGAAGGATATCTGAGTGTCGGACCATAAAGCTGTTCTATTAACAATGGACCTGGTTACTCCATCCCCCGAACTCCTCCGACTCACTCGCTCACATGTTTTTAACCCTCACTCAACATCCTCCTTCACAGAGCATTTTACTCCTGCTTTTTTTAACAGCTTTAATCCTGAACCTCCCGGTTTTGGCAAAGACTTTATCCAAGATGAAAACCACCTCATGTGCTCTTGATGTCATTCCCACGAAAAATTTTAAAGGATGTTTTTAACACAGTTTTACACATTTTATTCAGCTCTCTTTTCCCCAGTTCTTTTAAACATGCTGTGGTCCAACCTCGTTTGAAGAAACCCAGCCTGGACCAGTTTTTACTCATTTTAGATCAATTTCTAAACTCCTGTTTTTAGCCAAAGTCTTAGAAAAGGTGGTGTCCCTCCAAATTTATTATTTTATGTCTTCATGTAATTTATTTGAAAGATTTCAATCAGGTTTAAGATCCGGTCACAGTACAGAGACTGAACTTTTAAAAGTCACTAATGACTTGTTTTTAGCTGCTGATAAAGAGGAAAGCGTGATTTTCATTATTTTAGATTTTACTGCAAACTTCGACACTGTTGACCACAATATTTTAATAGATCGTCTTAACTCTTGGGTTGGCATCAGAGAAACTGCACTGAGGTGGTTTTCTTCCTCCCTATTAAACAGAACCTTTGCGGTCGCCATGGGATACACCTCAAGTTCTACAGCCAGTGTCTCCTGTGGTGTACCTCAAGGGTCCGTTTTCTTACTTTTATTCTTTTAATACTTTCCTTTTTATTAAGTTTCTCCACACTTTACATAATTTAAATCTCCAAACACATAAAACAAATATAAAAACAAACAAACACACAAATAAATAAACTAGACAAAATAAAACATACAGGTTTCAAATGTCCATCATTCAAATCCAAAAGTCATTTAGGAGTGATAGTGTCAAATGAAGTCCATTTTTTTTTCAATCGCCGGGTCCACAGAGTTTCTTTCAGTCTGAGTTTCAAGGTCAATTGCTCCATGAGTCGTATTTCCCTCATAATGTTCATCCATTGATGCAAATCAGGAGCTTCTGCTTTGAACCAGTTTCTCGTTGTGGCTTTTTTACATGCAACCAACATTATTCACATTAGATACACATTACATGACATAACACATTGTTTATATTTCCCAGGTACATCGTTTTTTGAAAGTGTTTGGCACAGAATAGCCAAGAATGGTTCCAATTGTTCTATTTACATTCTCCCAGAATATAGTTATTGTTGTACATTGCCAAAAATGTGATCATGATGGACACCCTTCTCTCCATACATCCTCCAACATGTATCACCTGATTCGTCAAATTTACTTTTCATTCTCAGAGTTATAAAATAACACGTTATATTTTTCCAACCAAATTTCCTCCAGATCATAGATGTTGTTGAACTCAGTACTTCAGTTCCCGTTTCCCTCTTCCATTTTGATTTGATATAAGCAGAGTTGTTCTCAAACATTTATATATGGCGCTAATATCTCTGAATTGTGTTCCTCTGTATGTATTGTAGATCCATTCAAGCAGTCCTCCTGGGTCCTCGTGCTTTGTATCTGCTTTACATAGTAGTCTCTTATTTGCAAGTATGGAAAGAAATCATCTTTAACTAGTCCAGATCGTTTTTTAGCTCCTGGAAACTCATTATGCGGCCCTTTTTAGTTATTGTACAAATTGCTGTTATTCCTTTGTTTTCCCAGTCTTTGAATCTCATATCGTGTTGGTTTGGTTTGAATTCATCATCATATGACACCCAGTTTAGGTTTTTTACTTCTTTTTCCTGCTTTTCTTGTTGGATTATTTCAAACCACTCTTGTAAAGTGTGTAGAGTGATAGGATCAAGAATATTGTATAACTTTCTTATGATTTTACTGTTACTAGAAGTGATCGGACCGGGATGTCATTTATTTTTGATTCGATATCCTTCCATTTTCATCATAGGTTTCATCAAACCAACTGATCTTCTCAGTTGTGCTGCGTAAAAGTAGTCCTTGAGATTGGGAAGCCCCATCACACCTTTTTCTTTGGGTAATTGGATTGTTGTGTATTTTATTCTCTGCTTTTTTCCATTCCAAATGAACCTTTTATTGTTTTGTGTAGAGTTGACTATTTGGAGTGTTCGTCTAATATTATCTCGGGCTACACGTCCTGAGATGAAGCCAGTTTGGTCCGTTTTAATCAGAGTTGACATTATTTTTCCATCTTTTTTTAAAATAATGGATGTATATATTTAATAATCTACATTTAGTGCAGATATCAGTCTATAATTTCCACAAATTTCTTTGTCTTTTCCTTCCTTTTTGGATCACTGAGATTATAGCCTCAGAGAAGACTTTTTTAAGAGTTGAATTAAACAAGCTTAAAAGTATGTGAATTCATTAATCCCAGGAGACCTTGTACCATTGTACTTGACACACAGTGGAAACAAAACGTATCGTCACAAAGTCTAAATAAATCTTTTATTGTATCCTATATATATATATATATCATTATATACTACTGTACACAATCCCTGTTACCTGATTATGTCGCTCTCCATGTAGGCCTTGATAGTTGTTACTACATTTTGTAATACATGAGAGACAACATTTCTGGAACAAAGAACATTTTTATTTAATTTGTAAGATTAAAGTAAGAGGAAAAACCTTCATTCCTGGTGGGATAAGAACATGGGACAGAATCAATTTCATAGAATTTGAATTTTAGCAAACATGTACTTATTTTTTTGTCACGTTTGTGGGTTTTGGTTCTTGTACCCAAGTTTCCCTGTCCCAGCATATTCTTTAAGAAATAAAACACAAAAGTAAAAAATTCAGCCAAGACAAGTCTGATCCACTTAAAAATAGTTTAATTAATTAAATGTTTTTTATTCAGTCTGTAGTTTATATTACAGTACACAATTACATACCTGGAAGAGTAGTCAATTGTATACATGGAATATAATTCCTTTCTGTAGTTGACCGAGAAGTCTTTCCATGTTTCAACACATGTTCAAATCAATGCATTAAAATCAATTTTGCATCTTCCTATGATTAATGCATGGGAAACACATGGGTTTGGCTGGTTTTTATGCTCATTTTTCTCTACAATTCATCATTCTAGTGATCATTTACATTATTGTATTCCTCTTGTTATTAAATACTGTCGAGCCACTGAAAATATGTCTTCTGAACACATCTCTTTGTATGATGTCTCTAAAGAAACAGCAACAATGTCATGAATGCGATGTCTCCTTCAAGCAGAACCACCTCTCTCCAAATATCTGCAAGGATCCTGATGAGCAGCTGTATAATATAGAGTACTTAACCATATTTAAGGTAAGGTAAGGTAAAACTTTATTGATCTCTCAGGAGGTCTCCTTCGGGAAATTCTTTTTTTCCAATAGCCAATTTTTTTTATAAAAAATAAAAAATAAATCAAAATAAAATAAGAACAAGAACATAAAGAGAAATAACAAGATGACACAATCTAAGTCTAAAGATAAAGACAAAGAACATAGGTCAAAGAAAAACAACAAAGACAAAGGAAACAAAGACTAACATAGAACAGAACATCCAGATACTCTCACTCCACTCCTGCCCCCGAACTCAGAATTGTACAATTGAATAGCCCGAGGAATGAATGAGTCCTTGAGTCTATTAGTGTTGCATCATAGGAGGAGCATGCGTGCTCCATCTGCTTCTCTGCTCACTGATGACAGTGTTCAGAGGATGACTGTCATCATCCATGATGGACAGTAGTTTGTTCAGTGATCTCCTCTCAGCAACTGTCACCAGTGAGTCCAGCTTCAACCACAGAGCCAGCCCTCCTGATCAACCTGTCCAACCTGTTGACCTCCTCTTGGACACATTTCCACCCCAACACACCACAGCATAGAACAGGACACTGGCCACCACAGACTGGTAGAACATGCAGAGGAGCTTCTTGCAGATGTTCAATGATCCTCCTCAGAAAGTAAAGTCTTCTACTCTGAACTTCTATATAAATACATGGTCTGTGTTGCAGGACCAGTCCAGTTTACTGTCCATCCACACACCGAGGTACTTATAGTTGTCCACTATCTCCACCTCGTCGCCTCTGATGGACACTGGACGTGGCTTTGTCCTGGACCTCCCGAAGTCCAAGACCAGCTCCTTGGTCTAAATATATTAAATAATAAACACAATAAAGCATTGTATCAAGTCAGCGCCCAAAAATATACCTCCAGTATTAATCAACTGCTGTCTCTTTTCCAGGGGATCTACAAAGAACACATCATGTTCAGAAATCTGACTAGTTTATGAGCAGAGTCACATTATTATTTGGCTTACAGCAAGGGTGGGTGTGTTCAATTCCGGCTCCAAAAAATTGGAAAGAAGGGTTTATTTAAAATAAAAATAGCCAAAGTCGTTTGATATTTGGTATTATGTACTTTTTGCAACAAAGAATACTGTTATTTTCATACAATATCTTGTTATATGTGTGATCAATTTCTTGTATTGAAAGTTGCTTACACCTCAATGGAAACTCTTTCCATGAGCCTTCAGCACCACCACCTCCTGATGGAGGGAATCTTATTCTGTTTAATAAAAAAATGGTTATATAGATGGTCGTGACATTAGTTGAGTTAGCTGTAACTTCAGTATAGACAACTTACTCCAGTGAAAATAAATTCACTCTTGGTACAGATGGAGAAGGCATACTACGGATTGTGATGAACAGATATATACATACAGTGAAATCATGGCCAAACATCTCTGTCCAATCTTCTGTAGTAGATTATAGGTTAGGTAGAACTTTATTGATCCCTCAGTAGGTCTCCTTTGGGAAATTGTTTAAAATTAAATGGTTTATAACCCTTATACAAACTTTTATTTTCAGAACAACACATTTCTGGTAGATTTAACTTTAAAATTGCCTTTAGTAAAATTACCTGAAGAAAGGAGCAACCCACCTTTTTAGTCTTAGACCAAAGTTCCATTTTACTTTTATAGGAAAAAAAAATAATTTATTTTAAATAAATTAAATTATTTAAAAGTACCACTAAAAAAAAATTTCTCCCCCTCCACCAAAAATAAAAAAAAAAAAAATTTTTTAAAAAAAAACTTTAAAAAAAAAAATCCCAACCAATCAAAAAAAGCAAAAGAAGGCAAAAAAACAGTGAGCTATGGCGAGGAAAACTTCCTTTTAGAAGGCAGAAACCCTCGAGCGGAACCAGACTCATTGTTGACGGCCTGCCGCTAAAAGCCTCTATGTGGGTCCGTGTCATGTCGTGGTGGGGAAAACTAGATTGTAGTGGTCCCTCTGGACGGGGGATCGTGAAGGTCGTTCTGATATTTGTCCTCACGCATCGTCCCCTGTGTTAGAAACATGCAGGATCCAGAGCAACCTCACACCCTGTGATACACTTGATGCCAAAACGCCTTCACATCATCTTGACCATCGTTACTGTACACACACCAATGTCTCAGGAAGGAATCATGTTGTGTGCTTGGCCTGTCCATTGTATATGTTCTGTGCTGCCCCCCCACTATGTTACTTACACACACACCTCTGCAATTGCAATTTTGTCAAGATTATCAAGCGACTTTGATAAAAAAACAAAAACATTTAATGATTATTGTTGTGTCGTGTGAATCACTTTAATAACCACATTCTGCTGTATTTGAGTCCCAAGTGTTGCCTTCAGTTTCCTCCAGCAGGAAAGAATGTTGCTGTTGTTTCTTCTAAATAATGAAAAAAAATAAAACATCAGGGCTATATAAAGTGCTCAAAGTAAACAAATAATAAAGTATTATATAAGTATTATATGATTCACCAACACATGTCATCTTCAGGGTGTGACACCCCTGATGTCAACACAAAGGACGATGTGTCAGTTAAAGGATAAAGAAAGACTAAAATGCTGCTAATTGTAATCTGAGAGAACATTGCTGCTTCTAGTGGTGATTTAAGATAATTCACTGCCCTGTCAATAATTCTGCAAGGACTAAGATAAATTTTCCTCGCTGCAGGGATGGAGTGAAC
>JACEEU010001006.1:0-28037 GCA_016630915.1 Callionymus lyra
CACTTTTATATTGAATTTAAAAGACCAATAATTCATAAACATTGAATTTGAATTATTTTATCTTTTTCTCCGAATTATTAAAATGACAAAATAAAATAAAAACACTCAACAAAATCAAAAGTTTCAACATCGAAATGTTTAATTCTATCAAAATTCAACTCTCACCCCCCCTCAGTGAATTCATCGCTGCGTTTGTTCTTAAAACCGTGACAATGTTCTGAGACTCTTAAGACGATGCGGGGAGCGAGCGGACACCCTGGAAAGCCTGACTTGAAACACCGGTGAAAACTGCGTGAAATATTCCGAGAGACGTGAATCTTTCAGTTCGTGGCTGGAGCTCCTGAGAAGGACTCGTCTGCACAACACACGTCCTCAGAGCTGACGTGAAGATCACGTGTTCGGTCTGAAGGTCCAGAGAAGTCAACTCAGAAGAACCAGTTCGTTCCAGTCGAGGAAGAAGGAGTTTTTACCTGGAGACAGTTGAAGGACGAGCTGAAGATGGTTTCGTGGTTGAAGGAACCATCAGTGTCGTCTGGAGCTGAGCAGTCGTGACGTGATCTTCTCGCTCCTGCGGTGAAGCTTCTTAATCCAAGGATTATTTGCCTCTCGAGCCGTCGTCGCTCGTCGACTCACGGAGTTTAAAGTCATGGTTTAAAACGTTCTCCCTCGAGTCGACTGATGTGACTCGTGTGTTCTTTTTAGAGACTGTTTGTTCATTTTAATGTAGCGACTGGAGCTCAGTCGTCTTCATTCATCTCTGAACAATGAGTCTTATGTCGAGGCTTCGATCCACAAACAAAACATTGACGTTAGAAAATGATCTTAAGCCCCGCCCACTGAAAACACTTTTCTGGAGATTAACTCTTGTTGACCATAACCACACCCACTCTGCTGTGATTGGTCAAACACAGAGGTTTGTCACCGCGTGTCATCAATGGTCTCCACCTCCAAGGGACTCGTTGTATAAACAAAGCGTGATCAGAGCTGGAGGTGGAGTGAAACCATTATTACGTCATAATGGACTCTCGTAACCTCTCGTTCGTCCAGATTTCAGAGCAACTTTATAAAGTAATGAGTTTAAAACATGGTCATGATGAGAAGTTACTGCGTCTTGAAGAACATTCACTACATGACACCAGAGTTGATACTAGTTGATGTTTAATGACACCAGAGTTGATACTAGTTGATGTTTAATGACACCAGAGTTGATACTAGTTGATGTTTAATGACACCAGAGTTGATACTAGTTGATGTTTAATGACACCAGAGTTGATACTAGTTGATGTTTAATGACACCAGAGTTGATACTAGTTGATGTTTAATGACACCAGAGTTGATACTAGTTGATGTTTAATGACACCAGAGTTGATACTAGTTGATGTTTAATGACACCAGAGTTGATACTAGTTGATGTTTAATGACACCAGAGTTGATACTAGTTGATGTTTAGTGACACCAGAGTTGATACTAGTTGATGTTTAATGACACCAGAGTTCATACTAGTTGATGTTTAATGACACCAGAGTTGATACTAGTTGATGTTTAGTGACACCAGAGTTCATACTAGTTGATGTTTGATCTGAGACAAAGACTCAGTTAAGACTCAGTCGAGACTCGGTTGAGACTCAGTTGAGACTCTGTTCAGACTCTGTTCAGACTCAGTTCAGACTCAGTCGAGACTCAGTCGAGACTCAGTTCAGACTCATTTACGACTCAGTTAAGACTCAGTTCAGACTCAGTCAAGACTCAGTTCAGACTCATTTACGACTCAGTTAAGACTCAGTCGAGACTCGGTTAAGACTAGGTTCAGACTCGGTTCAGACTCAGTTAAGACTCAGTTAAGACTCAGTTCAGACTCAGTCGAGACTCATTCAAGACTCAGTCAAGACTCAGTTAAGACTCAGTTGAGACTCAGTTGAGACTCTGTTCAGACTTAGTTCAGACTCAGTTCAGACTCAGTTCAGACTATGTTGAGACTCAGTTGAGACTCAGTTGAGACTCTGTTCAGACTCAGTTGAGACTCTGTTCAGACTTAGTTCAGACTCGGTTCAGACTCAGTTGAGACTCAGTTGAGACTCAGTTGAGACTCAGTTGAGACTCGGTTCAGACTCAGTTCAGACTCAGTTCAGACTCAGTTGAGACTCAGTTAAGACTCAGTTCAGACTCGGTTCAGACTCAGTTGAGACTCAGTTGAGACTCAGTTGAGACACGGTTCAGACTCAGTTGAGACTAAGTTGAGACTTAGTTGAGACTCGGTTCAGACTCAGTTGAGACTCTGTTCAGACTCAGTTGAGACTCTGTTCAGACTCAGTTGAGACTCGGTTCAGACTCAGTTGAGACTCGGTTCAGACTCAGTTGCATGAGATGATTGATTCTTGTCGTGTCTCCTCAGCATCAGGCACTAACAAGACTCTCTCTCTCAGATCGCTGTGGTGTGACCAGCGTGGAGAAGATCGAACAGTGTCAGGAGGCCTACCTTCTGGCCTTCGAGCACTACATCAACTACCGCAAGCACAACATTCCGCACTTCTGGCCCAAGCTGCTGATGAAAGTGACCGACCTGCGCATGATCGGGGCGTGTCACGCCAGTCGCTTCCTGCACATGAAGGTGGAGTGTCCCAACGAACTCTTCCCTCCGCTGTTCCTGGAGGTCTTCGAGGACCAGGAGGTGTGACTCCAAACTCTCCAGAACCTGGATTTATTTGTACCTTCCTGCGATTTCTTTCTTTACTTTGGAAAAACCCCGAGTTGCCACCAGCGCCGCCATATCACAGCCACGGTGCCGAACACACGTGGATACAGTAACACACACCTGGACCGACAACCTCACAAGTGTACTTTGACCTTCAGACGCCGACACGACCTCGTCCTCCTGCGGAAGTAAACCAGTGTCGTGATGTTGATCTGACAGTTTTATTGTTTGATCAGAGTGTTCTTTTGAATCAATGGTTTCTAGATTTGTTTTTATTGAACACTTAAAAAATGAATGAATTTTATTTTTACACATAGAGTTTGATATAATAAATCAATCGTTCAAAAATAAATTTTCAAAATTCAATATTATCTTTAATTCAGTCTTTTAAATTCAATATATTAATGTTGGTATAATAGAGTCTCCAGCTACTGATCAACAAGGTAGAAGCAAATGATCCAGTAACTCTGTGCTCTGTTAGTCATGTCTGGAGACTCTATTATACCAACATTTATATATTGAATTAAAATACTGCAAATAAAAAAAAATGAATTTAGAAGATTTATTTCTGAATGATTGGAATTAAAATATCAAACAAGTAAAAAAATGTCATTAATTTTGAAAAAAAATAAAATTATTATTAATTTTTTCGGAAAAAAGACAAAGTCTAGTTTTCAATATTGAACACTTTGAATTCATTTATTAAAAATGTTTCAACGCTGTTGTTAAAAACTCCGACGACACTGACTTACTTCCGTATCTTGGCGCCGACACCGGGTTCTGGAGTCCAGTTGTTCCTCCTGAACAGACGTGGACTCGAGGGTCACCAGATATCAGTAGCAAAACAACCTTCATCCACGTTCTCAACTCGATGAGATGCTAAACGCTCATCTACCCATCATGCATCAGGTGAAACACAGGCATAAACAGCTCATGCTAACGCTACTGTGAAGATGGTCCAGCAACGATTATTTATTTCTTTGTTAGCAATAAAGCCATGTAGGAACAAACAGGACGCTAGCGTGGTCAAGAAGTCAATTAGTATTAGTTGTAAATAAATGCGACGAGAGATTAAAGTTCATCTTCCTGACCTGATGAACTCCCATAAGCATAGGCTAACGCTAACACTTAGGCTAATGCTAACACCTGTGCGTTGTGTGCCCGGCACTCTAAAGAACGGCCATCAAACGTCACCCAAAGTTACCGTCAGACCCGATGATGTCATCAACCGTCCGTCACCAGCAGCGACACATTCCATGACGCAAACACAGCAGGTGTCGTCTCAGACGCCTCGAATCTCAAGGTCTCGCGACACCCCTCGGTTCAAAGGCTCACCCGGTTGTTACCTCTGCGGGCGACACCCGGACCTCCTCCGCCGACACATCGGATTCTACCTCACCGCTCGCTTCAGTGCCGTCCGCTCACCGCTCGCCGACACGGACCGTCGATGGCCGTCGATCCACAGCAGCGTGGCAGGGGGGTCTCTTCCCCACTGGGACCAACACCTGTTTCTCAATTCTAGTTCAGGAACCGGACGAGACTCTGAGGGGCACCTTTGCCGACTGAACCGTAAGGAAGCAGTTGCTGAGACTCAAGCGTCAGCGCGACTCCGGCTGGACGTCGGAGAAACAAAACAGTGTGAGTCAGCAGGATTCGCCCGCGGTCAAGGCTGGACACGGTCTGAAGGGAAGGACGCGGGAGACGACCCTGGCAGGCCCAGCTTGAACTGGCCTCGCCGAAAGAAACACAAAAACTGGATCCAACTTCAATGCGGGATCGGATGCCAAACCAACCAACAGTCCAAGGTTTCCCATCACAACCGTCCTCCTTCAGAAACATGCGCTAAGAATTCAACGCTACTGGAATAAGCTCCGCCCACAAGGATCCCAAAATGCCATCCACGACAAATCAGGTTTTTTCTTTTGTGTTGCACTAGAACCACAATGTCTGTATCCCTTAGTAGCTCTTCCTTGTTACCCTCCAGCACCACGTTCTCCTTCCCTTCCTTCCTTGAGCTATTTCAATAATATTCTCCAGATGACCATGAGCGCTCACACACACACGCGCACACACACACACGCGCACACACAGACACACACACACACACACACAAAGAGTTATGAATACACAGGTAAAAACAATGGGCTGGTCTCACAAAGTCAACACTTCTATCAGTCTGTCCACCTCCAGTGTAGCTCAGACCAACACCAACGTGGTACACCAGTACTCCGACACGTGGTACACCAGTACTCCGACACGTGGTACACCAGTACTCCGACACGTGGTACACCAGTACTCCGACACGTGGTACACCAGTACTCCGACACGTGGTACATCAGTACTCCGACACGTGGTACACCAGTACTCCGACACGTGGTACACCAGTACTCCTGTACACCGTGGTACACCAGTACTCCGACACGTGGTACACCAGTACTCCGACACGTGGTACACCAGTACTCCGACACGTGGTACATCAGTACTCCGACACGTGGTACACCAGTACTCCGTCCGGAACCCGACACGTGGTACACCAGTACTCCGACACGTGGTACATCAGTACTCCGAAACGTGGTACACCAGTACTCCGACAAGTGGTACACCATTACTCCGACACGTCGTACACCAGTACTCCGACACGTGGTACACCAGGACTCCGACACGTGGTACACCAGTACTCCGACACGTCGTACACCAGTACTCCCGACACGTGGTACATCAGTACTCCGACAAGTGCTACACCATTACTCCGACACGTCGTACACCAGTACTCCGACACGTGGTACACCAGTACTCCGACAAGTGCTACACCATTACTCCGACACGTCGTACACCAGTACTCCGACACGTGGTACACCAGTAATCCGACACGTGGTACACCAGTACTCCGACACGTCGTACACCAGTACTCCCGACACGTGGTACACCAGTACTCCGACACGTGGTACACCAGTATTCCGACACGTGGTACACCAGTACTCCCGACACGTGGTACACCAGTACTTTGACACGTCGTACACCAGTACTCCGACACGTGCTACACCAATAATCCGACACGTGGTAAACCAGTACTCTGACACGTGGTACACCAATAATCCGACACGTGGTACACCAGTACTTCGACACGTGGTACACCAGTACTCTGACACGTGGTACACCAGTACTTCGACACGTGGTACACCAGTACTTCGACACGTGGTACACCAGTACTCTGACACGTGGTACACCAGTACTTCGACACGTGGTACACCAGTACTTCGACACGTCGTACACCAATAATCCGACACGTGGTACACCAGTACTTCGACACGTCGTACACCAATAATCCGACACGTGGTACACCAGTACTTCGACACGTCGTACACCAATAATCCGACACGTGGTACACCAGTACTTCGACACGTCGTACACCAATAATCCGACACGTGGTACACCAGTACTTCGACACGTCGTACACCAATAATCCGACACGTGGTACACCAGTACTTCGACACGTCGTACACCAATAATCCGACACGTGGTACACCAGTACTTCGTGGTACACCAGTACTCCGTGGTACACCAGTACTCCGACACGTGGTACACCAGTACTCCGTGGTACACCAGTAATCCGACACGTGGTACACCAGTACTCCGTGGTACACCAGTACTCCGACACGTGGTACACCAGTACTCCGTGGTACACCAGTACTCCGACACGTGGTACATCAGTACTTTAATGCTTATGTATACGAAGGACTCCCTCGCGGTGCCAACTTATGTCTCGTCTTCTGTTCGTTCGGATCATTTTTAAGATAAACCTCGTCGTCTGTACGAAGCATGTTTTTCGGGAAATCCAGGGATAACGACCGAGAGCCTCAGTAGCACCTGAACGTTGGCTCTCGCGGAGCTGATGACCTTTGACCTGAGATGTCGAGTCTTCTTTAAGTTCTGATGTCAAACAGACGCATGTGGACCCAGTGTTTAAGGTTCTTTTGACATTCGTCTTCAGCCGATCGTGACTTTGTTCAGAATCACACAACATCTTGAGTTAGCGTTAGCTGGCTAGCTAAGCTAGCTATGTCTCTCAAACGGTGTCTCCTCCATTTCCACGTCGGTCTCCACAGAATCTATGCAATGCTGTCTTCAAACACCTCCCGTGGACCACATCATGACCAGCTTAGCTCGGCAACTTTTGGTCGAGATGTTCCGCGAGTCTTTGTGAGACCAGCCCCAGGACTTGGCCTTTCTTTCATCCAGTGTTACTAATCTACGTTGCAGGGTTACTTAAGTAGAGTGTAAGCGCTGACCACACACGGACACACACACGGACACACACATGGACACACACACTCTCTCTATCACACACAGCAATAGGAGGATCTAGAGGTCCTGGACCTCCTCTGCTCAACACCACTGTGAACGAAGCGTTGACGTGCCTCACCGAGGTCGGAGATGGAAGAAATATAAGAGAAATATAAGAGATCAGTATAATAGAGAGTATATTTATGTATAATATATAAACAGAGAGTTCTATTATACGTTAGAGATATATGGGGCCCGGGGAGCCCACCTCAGCTGATCCGCCGACTCAAGTCCAGTCCACGAGGAGTGTGTCAGAAGCTTCGTGAACACCTGCCTCACCTGTGGTCCACCTGTCCTTCACCTCAGCATGTCCTCGGCCCAAAGTGTCTCCTCAGAAGACCCTCGTAAGATAAGTTACTTTATCAGTAACTAGAACCCAATGTTGATGACCTTGAACCGCTCTGGCTCCTGGCTCAGCTCTACCACACAAGTGAATATAGCGCCATCTAACAGACGATTCTAGAGACGTCAGAGAAGTCGTTCTCTGGATTGAAAACACAATTTATCCTCGCGGTCCAGTGTCCACTTCATGTTCTTCTGTTTGTTCCTCGTGACCAGCAGCTCCACGTGCTCTTACATAACAGCACTATTTTGATTCTTCTGCTCAATGTTCTCACGGTCACGAGTGAGGCAGAAGTTTGAGGTGCAGGACAGAGACATATTGACTTGAGTCGGCGACGCCGCCTCGGTCGCCTCCTCCAGCCGAGCGGTCACAGGTTTAACTCCCGACCATAACCCCCCGTCCTCCGAGTAGAAATCACCAGCACCACAGAGCACACTGCCTTCAGCCATGATCAGGTGCACCAGCAACGGTTCGACGAACACTCCTGACCGCGGAAGCCATTCTGGTACACGGCGCGACCCGTCGTGAGGCCGCACAGACCCAGTTTGACCTTCAACCTTTAGAGATGTTCAAGTCGGGAAAGACGTCGATGTGTCTCTGCAGCCTTTACCGTAAGATTTCACCGTTTCTTGAGCCTCTCTGGCCCAGAAGATCTGTGGTTCAAGATGGATGGGTTGGCAACTGGGCCATCACAAAACTCTCTCAGGGTAAAGACCCTCCAGAACCAACTGCTGGACGGTATATATTGGCCGCTCTACGGCGGTAAACGAGCGACGGTTACGAAGGTTGTCAAGTCAAACTGGAGCTGCTGGGCCTCAGAACGAGCCGCCGGTGGTACATTACTGCGCGATTACTGTAAATAAACCTCCAGTCGGGCACCTTCGCTCGGACCCGCGGCAAGAAACGCCTCAAACGTTGGATTTCCGTCTCAGAAAAAAACGTTCTTTTTGTTGCACACAGTGACCACAGAATTGTTCTCTTCGTGTTGATATCTTGATGTGGAATTATTATCGAGGTTTTTCTTTCAGAGTTTACGATAAACCAAACTGTGAATTTGTTCGCCAACAGATGGCGCAAGACTCTTACAACCGCCGTGAGACGCTCACGCACACCTCTTCTCACCGACTTAGTAGAACTGATCCAGGGAAACGCATCTGTACGTTACCATCCGGTCACTCTCCTGATGTGTAGCTTGAAGCCCAGTCTTGTATCTCCAGTATCTATAGCCCTCCATCCTCTCCTCCCTCCATCCTCTCCTCCCTCCATCCTCTCCTCCCTCCACACACCGAACCCACTAACACGTCCTGTTCTCTGTGGTGGAGAAGGTCGACAATCCCTGCAGGAATATATCCACGAGTGGAATGTAAAATACTTGTACCATTTGAGACTCACACGGTCACTTTTCGATGTTGTTGATGTTGCTTTCGATGTGCACCAAGTGTTCATTCTTCTTGTGGTGGACGCAGACGGGGTCAGACCCCTGATCGTGTGACGGACTGCGACCGAAGAGCTCTTTTTTATAACGCGAGCGCGATCCCGAGGGACGCGAGGAACGATAGCAGGAGTTTTTTTTAACGATTCTTACGTGATTGAATGTCTGTGTCAGTGTTGATGCTTTACCGCGAGGACTCGGCTGTTTTATGCACTTTCAGCGTCGGTGCGGTCACGACTCGTGCGAACGCGAGGCCCAGGATTCGGGTTCACTCTCAGCTCGGCCCTCGGGACCACCGACGCTCGCTGCCAAGTTCATGCTAGCATAGGCTAAAGTTGACATTCCGCGGCCCGCATGCCCCCTCGCCCAATTACTCCTGCGTCCATTGTTTATTGTGGGTTTCCGTGGGAGCGTATATAGGACGGTCTTGGCTCGGGCGATCTATAGCGACCGCACGCTACTGTTCCTGCGTGTCCTGAGGTCTCGCTCCGGGTCAACCGGTGCAACCCGTTAGCGACTCTCCCATAAATCGCATGTGTCGACGGTACCACAGGTCGACCGGGTCCAGTATAAAAACAGGTTCTTGATAATAACTATTATTTAAGGTCTGAGAGGAAACTCTGACTCGCTAAACCAAGAGTAGATCAATGTTGCTATGGTGACCTTGAAACAACATAAAGGGTTAAAGATCGTGGATGTCAATCGTCACAGAGATGACATCAGGAGTTAAACTGAGGATTAAGATAGATTTACCTTCAAAGGATGAAAAGACAACATCGCACTCGTACTTAGAGAGTAAAGATTGTCAAAATAAATGCCACACAGGTCAACAAGTGTCGATGCTTAGTGTCGATGCTAAGTGTCGATGCTAAGTGTTGATGCTAATGTGTCGATGTTAGTGTATGATGCTAAGTGTCGATGCTAAGTGTCGATGCTAAGTGTCGATGCTAAGTTGATGCTAAGTGTCGATGCTAAGTGTCGATGCTAAGTGTCGATGCTTAGTGTCGATGCTAAGTGTCGATGCTAAGTGTCGATGCTAGTGTCGATGCTAAGTGTCGATGCTTAGTGTCGATGCTAATAAGTGTCGTGCTTGATGCTAAGTGTCGATGCTAAGTGTCGAATGTCGATGCTAAGTGTCGATGCTTAGTGTCGATGCTAAGTGTTGATGCTAAGTGTCGATGCTAACAGCGATGCTAAGCAAAAAAGTGTGTAGACAGTGTCGAAAAACATTTTATTTTAAAAAAAAACAAGATTTGCTTGAGTTTGAAAAACTGATTCCGATAATTATTGTTTAAATAATCTGGTCGTAAACGACCTAAGACTTCATGGACGAGTCATTAAGAAACAAAAACACAAACGTTGATATAAAAGGGAAAAGATTATATGAAACCATTAAACTCGTGGACGAGAACCTGGATCCGACCAACACCGTCCTGGAGGTTCTGAAGGAGCGAGCGCGTCCGAAGGTCGAGCTGAGAGTCTGCGGAATCTAGCGCCCTCTAGTTGCATGAGCTGTGTTGCTTGCTCTCGTACTCCTGCTCTGTGTTTCTCTGCCAGTGAAAAAAAAAAGGACAGATCAGGTCCTGACGAGCATCTGTCAATCATCTGGTGATATATAAACTCTTGGTTGTAGTCGTGAGGACAATATTAACGTCAGCGTAGAAACATAGGAACCAAATACCAGGAACTCTTCATACCTCATCGCGACACTTTGTGCCGAACTAACCAGGTTTGGACGTTGGAGTTAATCTGGCACAAACCTCTCGTATGGAAGGAAGTCGGTGTCGAACATTTGATTCACGGACGTGTTTTTTCATCGTTTCATTCGTTCTTAAATCACTTCAGTGTTAAAAGGTTGAATTTAACTTCAATAAAATTGAATTCATTCATTTTCTTTGCACACATAGTTTGAGATTCAAAAAGAAATGTTCAAAATTCAATATTTTTAATTCAATATAAAACGGAGGATCGATCACATGATCGCGTGCGCGTCGGACGATTGGCTGAAATCGCAGCTCGATGCTCTTTTGGGTGAATTTTTGTTGTTTTTTTCCAAATAAAAAAATGATAATAATTCAACCTTTCATTATATTTTAATGAATGAATTAAGAAAAGAAACCTTTTAACATTGAATTGAATATTTCAATAAAAACAAACGGAACGTCATGAAAAACATGTTCAAAACTAACACTAAAAAGGCTCAAAAGAGCAACAACGCGAGACACGAACTGACTTCCGTCGACTCTTGTACAGAAACGTGGTCGTGGCTCTGAAAACCTGCACTTACTTTGTGATATCTTGAAGCAATGATCGCATGAAATGTGAATTCTGTGACCGCGACCCAAACCAAGACCGGACCCGAGCCATCGGCAGACGAGCGCCGAAGAATTCGGAGCCTTCACCGCCCGCGGCGGCGGCGACACGCGAGCGACCATATGCAAGTGAAGGCGGATCGTGCCTTAACCCGGACGCAGTCCGGTCTTGGTTCTGGTCCGAGCGAGACGCGGACGGATCCCCTGCAGCACACTGATGAATGTAGAGCCCGCGCGGGCCCCGGGGACTCCCCCCGCACCCGGGCCGGCGCTGGACTGGCGAGGGTTGTGGGTTCTCGTCCTGACAAATCAGTCCAGGCACAATCAAGGAATGGCATCTGAAAAGCTGTTTGTGTTTTCGTGGCTCCGTGACTGTCGTTCTCAGCATAATAAAATGATTTGATATCACGTCTCAATCCAATCATCTTGTTTGGGAACATTCTGTGTCCGAGATCTTCCACCAGCACTTTAGACTCTCGCTCTGGAGGTGAAAATGATCTTATCCTTTTAAACATATTGTTCTTGAATCAATATTTGTATTTGTAGATGTTGAATTCAGTTGAAAACGTTGCTATGATATTAAATATAATGAAAAGTAAAGTCCAGAGCGACTTGACAGTTTGATCAGTAGCTCTGAGCTCTGTTGGTTTAGCCTGGAGACTCTATTATACCAACATTTATATTGAATTTAAAAGACTACAAAATAAAAGTTGTATCTTTTGGGATTATTGAAATAAGAATATCAAAGTGTGTGTAGAAAAAATAATTGATTTACATTTATTGTATTATTTATTTCAAACAAACAAATGTAACCTTAATAATAATAAGGAAATGTTTTAAAAACAACATTTTGTTTAAAGAAAAATTCCAATATGTCACTGAATTACTGAAGAGGTTTAAGAAGTCGTATATAGACACACAGACACAGACACAGACAGATATATAGACACACAGACACAGACACAGAGACACACACAGACAGACAGACAGACAGATACAACTTTATAGCATCATTTATCAAACACAGACTACGACACCATGATGTCTGCACTGAGTGACGTGTGCGACTCCAGTCTCCACGAGATCTTCAGGCTGTTGTTCAAACACATGATGTCACAGATATTAATAGATCACAGCTGGAGGCGAAGAACTCTCGCTGGAAAAACCTGTAATGGATGTGTCTGTCACACACACACACACACACACACACACACACACACACACACACACACACACACACACACACACACACTCTCACACACACGCACACACGTGGGTCAGGGTTCCCGCCCGAGGATCTTTTGACTGACAGATTAAAACTATTCTGACACAATGAGTCATCGAGGTCAGACGACCTCCAAATGTTCAGAGGTCACTCGCTCTTAGCTTCTGACTTAGCTTAGCATGTTAGCACAGAGGATAGCACAGAGCTAAAGCTCCATTTCTTGATCTCTACATTCAACTGGAATGTGACTGGTTCGAATCCCAGTGAACCCTATATATTAAATATATATATATATATAAACATACATAAATATATAAAAACATACATTAATATATACAAACATACATATAAATAAATAAAAACATACATACATAAATATATAAAAACATACATATATAAATACATAAAAACTTACATTAATATATAAAAACATATGTAAATAAATAAATAAAAACATACATATATAAATATATAAAAACAAACATATATAAATATATAAAAACATACAATATATAAAATATAAGTATAAATATAAGTATAAGTATAAGTATAAATATAAATATAAATATAAATATAAATATAAATATAAGTATAAATATAAGTATAAATATAAAACTTACTGGTTTATTTCAGTGAAGTCTCTGAAACAACAAGTTAATAATAACCAGACGCTCACGTGACTCAAACACTCGTGTGTCATGTGACGTAACAGCTGCTCTGAGAACACGAGCTCGTGTCGAACACACGAGTCGCTGCGACACGTTTGACCCTCCAGTCATGTGACCAGCTGACCAAAACATTATGACCACCTCGCTCTCAAGAGAACATGTTGTTCTGAACATTATTATTATTATGATTATTATTATTATTATTATTATTATTACTGTTACTATTATTATTATTATTATTATTATTATTATTATTATTATTATTATTACTGTTACTATTATTATTATTATTACTATTATTACTATTATTATCACTATTATTATTACGAGAAGTTCCTACGTCAGAGTGCGCAGCAGCTTTGTTTACATGTTTACATGAGGAGCAGCATCTTTGTTTAAGACAAAACACAAAAGAACAGTCGTGTGCAAACGTAAACATTAGGATTTATTGTTTTATTATTATATAATATGTATGATAATATATAACATTATTATAGTTGTTGTCATGTGTGCGACATATTTGTGTTTTAAATCAAGTTAAATGCAGTTTTATCTCTAATATTAGTTCAATAATCATTTGAATCTTAAAACAACCTCAGTGTCTTGGAGTCTCTTCTGTCACTCTTTCTATCACTCTTTCTGTCACTCTTTCTGTCACTCTTTCCATCACTCTTTCTATCACTCTTTCTGTCACTCTTTCTGTCACTCTTTCTATCACTCTTTCTGTCACTCTTTCTATCACTCTTTCTGTCAGTCTTTCTGTCACTCTCGCGTCATCTTTCATGTCATGTCACTCTTTCTATCACTCTTTCTGTCACTCTTGTGTCACTCCGTCATCTTTCACGTCATGTCACTCTTTCTGTCACTCTCGCGTCATCTTTCACGTCATGTCACTCTTTCTCTTTCTTCTCTGCTCCTCGATGATACGACAAACACAACGCTGGCCTCTAGTGGCGAGACAGAAAACTACAAGTGGATTTAAAGGAACTATTATTATTTTTCATGTCATGTCACTCTTTCTGTCACTCTCGCGTCATCTTTCACGTCATGTCACTCTTTCTGTCACTCTCACGTCAGCTTTAACGTCATGTCACTCTTTCTGTCACTCTTTCTGTCACTCTTTCTGTCACTCTCACGTCAGCTTTCACGTCATGTCACTCTTTCTGTCACTCTTTCTGTCACTCTCACGTCAGCTTTCACATCATGTCACTCTTTCTGTCACTCTTTCTGTCACTCTCACGTCAGCTTTCACATCATGTCACTCTTTCTGTCACTCTTTCTGTCACTCTCACGTCAGCTTTCACATCATGTCACTCTTTCTGTCACTCTCACGTCAACTTTCACATCATGTCACTCTTTCTTTCACTCTCGCATCATCTTTCATGTCATGTCACTCTTTCTGTCACTCTCGCGTCATCTTCCACGTCATGTCACTCTTTCTGTCACTCTCGCGTCATCTTCCACGTCATGTCACTCTTTCTATCACTCTTTCTATCACTCTTTCTGTCACTCTTTCTGTCACTCTCGCGTCATCTTTCACATCATGTCACTCTTTCTGTCACTCTCGCGTCATCTTTCATGTCATGTCACTCTTTCTATCACTCTTTCTATCACTCTTTCTGTCACTCTCGCGTCATCTTCCACGTCATGTCACTCTTTCTGTCACTCTCGCGTCATCTTCCACGTCATGTCACTCTTTCTAACCTCACTCGTCTATCTTCCACGTCATGTCACTCTTTCTTTCACTCTCGCGTCATCTTTCACATCATGTCACTCTTTCTGTCACTCTCGCGTCATCTTTCACATCATGTCACTCTTTCTTTCACTCTCGCATCATCTTTCATGTCATGTCACTCTTTCTATCACTCTTTCTATCACTCTTTCTGTCACTCTTTCTGTCACTCTCGCGTCATCTTTCACATCATGTCACTCTTTCTGTCACTCTCGCGTCATCTTCCACGTCATGTCACTCTTTCTGTCACTCTCGCGTCATCTTTCACATCATGTCACTCTTTCTTTCACTCTCGCATCATCTTTCATGTCATGTCACTCTTTCTTCACTCTCGCATCATCTTTCTATCACTCTTTCTGTCACTCTTTCTGTCACTTTTCGTCATTCTTTCACATCATGTCACTCTTTCTGTCACTCTCGCGTCATCTTTCACATCATGTCACTCTTTCTGTCACTCTCGCGTCATCTTCCACGTCATGTCACTCTTTCTGTCACTCTCGCGTCAACCGTCACGTCATGTCACTCTTTCTCTTTCTTCTCTGCTCCTCGATGACACGACAAACACAACGCTGGCCTCTAGTGGCGAGACAGAAAACTGTGGATTTAAAGAAACTAATTTAAATGTCTCGTGAAAATGTTTCCGAGCTTCAAACGTGGGAAGTAAATTAATTAATTAATCCTTAAACGATTATTATTTGATCTGGAGTCACTTCCTACTGACAAGCACGACAACATAGGTTCTTGTTGGTCCTTCAGGGTCCAGGGTTCAGGGTCTAGGGTTCAGAGTCAGAGTTCAGGACCACAACACAAGAATAAGAAATGTTGATTAAGTTCATCGACTGTGGTGCGTTCAAGGACGTCGTAACTTCTCGTGACTATTTCAAATCATCATTAAATCACTTTTGTTTATTAAAGGTCAAGATTCAAGGTTATTTATTGTAGGTCGTGATGTTAAAGCGACAACAAAGTTTTCAGTGTTTATTTGTGAAGGTAGGAAACAACAATCAGCAGCATCAGCAGATAAAGTGCACTTGATCACAACACATCTACACAACATGACACAGATGCTAACAGTTAGCTTAGCCGAACACTGCAGGTTCGACGGTGAAAGTGTGTTTGTGTCACGAAGCTTCCATAAGGTGTCGCTCTGGTTTCATTCAAACTCAAAGCTAGTGTTGTGGCGCCACCTAGTGGTCGCTGGAACCGAGCCTCACGGTCAACGGTCAAAGATGAGAAGGTGTCGTGATCTGGAGGTCGTTCGTCGTGACTCAACAAACGACGTGTATCACCGAAGCGAGGACGTGTCTCCGCGAGACTCTCGGGACTCGTGGTCCTGGTCCTGGACGGAGGTTCTGCTCCTCACGGGTTCTTCAAGTGTCCCTCGGAGCTCAAGCGCCAGTTCAGCTGGCAGAGCTGCCGCAGGAAGCCGTCGTTGGGTCCGATCTCTCGCTTCCGACGCACCGTGGCGAGCGCGGCGTGGACGTCCATGTGCTGCCGCAGCATCAGGTAGGCGATGACCAGGGTGGGCGCGCGGCTGTAGCCCTCGCGGCAGTGGACGTAGACTTTACCTGGAGACACCGCGGTCAGTCGTGTTGCTACGAAGAACAGTTTTGTCTGATCACTCCTAGGAGGGCTTCGCTGTGATGGGTTTAGGTGAATGGAGACAGAGCCCTCCAGTGGTGACGCGGTGCAACTGCGGCCTCACCTCTGCCGTGCTTGTGGGCCAGAGCGCTGTGGATGAAGTCGGACGCCTCCAGGAAGTGCACGCTGATGTCGTAGTGGTCGGTGTCGCTGGCGGGGACGCCGAGGTACGCGATGCCCGAGTCGGCGTAGAATGACGCGTCGGTGTTGACGTGCATGAGGGAGTTTCCCTCGGCGGCGTTCAGGACGTGCGTGACGCCCAGACGCCGGAGCTGCATCACGTTGGTGGCCCCGAACCTGAGGGTCAGAGGTCAACCAGGCCAGTGTGGTCATGGAAACGTCAACTTCCTGTTTGTGGAGCTCAAGACGGTCTGGAAGCTTCTGTGAGTCGAGTCACGTGTTTGTGTCGTTTTAATGACATTACGTTGGAAAACAATGATATATTTGAATAAGAGAGAAAAATAAATACATTAAACTCTTTACAATCAATCATTTCTAGCTTGTCTTACATATATCTTTATATATATTTATATTTGTTGAGGGACAAACTTTGATAAAAGTTAAAACAAAAAAAAACATTAGTGTGAAAAGATATTATTTCACAATCTTAAAAGAAAACGTATTAATTACATTTAAATGTTTTTTAAAATAAAGTTCCACAGATTACATATAAATTATGTTGAAAAATGTATATTTAAAATAAAATAAATGCTTGATTCAATAAAAACATACATTTATTTATATTTATATTTAATAAAATTAATGATTTTATAGAAGAAGATGAAAATGTAGAATAAAAATGTATTTTTCAGTTATTATTATTATATTATTTTGATTTAGTATTTATTTAAAAACTATTCAAGTATATTGATTAAATTATAATGTATTAAAAGTGTTTTATTATTTCATCATTATTGTTATTTATCTTCTTGTTATAGTTCGTGGACACAAGTGTGTGTGAAAAACATCATTTTGTTGTTGAAGTAAATGAAAACAAGGAAAACTTCATTTATTTTAATAGTGTTTGTACAGAGAGAATATTTGAGAAACTTTTTGTAATCTTTAAAAAAAAAGGAAAACATTAAAAATATATACTTTTATTAGAAAGAAAAAATACTGTTGATTTGAGTTACATTTATTGATATATGAATAAAACATTTACAAGTATGAACAAATACTATGGATCGTGAATTTGACCAAATAAAACAACTGTATTTATAGTTGTTTACAAACATTGAACAAATGATGATGTTTATTTCAACAATGACGTCATGAAGGTAAATCATCACTGATTTCAAGTTTGAATCATCGATCCATGAATGATTATCGTCGACATTAACGCGATGTTATCGCGACACAAACACTCACGCGTTGCCCACGAAGATCCTGGGCTGGACCTCGTGGAAGTGTCTCGTGGGCCAGCTGTAGAACCCGCCGTCGTCCGTCAACAAGTCGTTGAGCTGCTGGAGCGACACCTCGAAACTGGACCCGCCCGGAACCTCCTGCGTCTCCTGCTCCATGTCCGCGGGTCTGGAGCGGCAGCTGCGAGGACGCGTGGCCGAAAGAAGCGTCTGTCGAGCGGGTCGTGACGAAGACGACGCTCCGGTCTCTCCTCCAGGCTGCAGTGACTCCACCTACATCCAGGGGGCGACAGAAACGAGCGATTATATTTTTAACATGTTTTGTTTTTATAGTAGTATTTTTGTATTTTTGTTGTTTGTCGCTTTAATAAAAATAGAACATTAAAAAAAAACTACTTTAAAATACTTTTTAAATTAAAGAAATGTATATTTTCGATCTTTTTTTGTCTTTTTTATTGAAACTAAAAAAGTTTGAAGCAGTTTTTATTGATAAATAAAAGAAACAAACTATGTTCTGCTTCATTGGTGCTCCGCCCTCCAACGGCTTCGCTATGGGTTTACCCCGAGGCACCGCCTCGTCTCTGAGAAAGCTTAATGAACTCGCCACCCAGCAGGGGGCAGTACCTTCCTATAAAGGCGGGCAGCACCCGCCGCACTTTCTCCTTTTTCAACTCAGCGAGAAAGCTCCTGACAGTGGAATGTAATGATGGCGAATGAATATTGAAGTGAACCATGTGTGCACGAAGACTCCCTGAAGAGGAGACACACATGTCTGCTTCGTTTTGCCTAGAGGCCCAAATCACACGGGATGATTATGTGGCCTTCCGAGCGCTTCCCACGGCTTTTGACAGTGTTGGGAAGCGTTCGAGGCTTGTCGACCCACGCCGCCTCAGATCATGATTATGATCAACACAGGACTGCCGTGTTGTTTAAAATAACAACACGGCAGTCCTGTGAGCTGCACTCGACAAGCTCACGTTCCAACGTGTTGGGCCCTGATGAGTCGAGCTGAGTCGTCCATCGGTCATGAACAGATGTCGACGAGGAGGACGACTGGCTCGCTGCATGGAGTCGACCATGGGGTATGCGAGAGCGATCAGGTGAGTATCTCTTGCAGGTCTCATGGCCCTCCTGCAGCACTCGACGGGTTCACTTGAGAGGTATTAGTGTGCATGTGGCTCCGCCTGTGAGTGTGACGTATTCACAGGCGTCATTAGAGACTTTCGCCGCTAATGCTAAGCTAACATGCTCCGCCGTTCATAGACGGCGAGAGTTTCCTCTCAGAACACAGTTCGGAGGAGGTTTTAAACCCCTTCGTCCGGGTCATACCGAGACTGTAATAACGGAGTCTGTCCACACGAATGAAGGGCAGACTCCACCATGTGCTTTGTTTCCAGATAAGCAAATGTCCACGAGACCGGCTTGATCAGCTGTGTTTACTTCACTTCCGTGTTGACATGCGCTGACGGGGTTTGACCGCCGATGAGCGTTGTCAAAAAAATCCCGGCGCCATGGATGACGTCACGTTTGGCGGAGAAACGTCATGGATGACGTCACGTTGGCGGAGAAACGTCATGGATGACGTCACGTTTGGCGGAGAAACGCCATGGAACGGACGCACCATTGAGAGGAATGGCCCGGCAGGAGGCGGCGCAGCTCCGCCATCACCTGCATGGGCGTGATGACGAGGCGCGACGGGGATACGCGGAGAAGATCCCGTTCGTCGGCCTGATAAGCAAATGTCCACGAGACCGGCTTGATCAGCTGTGTTTACTTCCGTGTTGACATGCGCTGACGGGGTTTGACCGCCGATGGCGTTGTCAAGAAAATCCCGGCGCCATGGATGACGTCACGTTTGGCGGAGAAACGTCATGGATGACGTCACGTTTGGCGTGATGACGATGCGCGACGGGGATACGCGGAGACGGAGATCCCGTTCGTCGGCATCATCATCTGGTGCTGGGGGAAGCGTCACCAGAGACCAGCCACCCCAGCAGCACCAACAACATCGGCAACAGCGGCGGCGTGCGACGAGTGAGCGTCGCCAAGATCCGCAGCGCGAGCCGGGGAGCCAGCAGCCGCAGCAGAGTCGACGGCCGAGGGCTCCTCCACCCTATTCATTCAAGGGAATGTGTCGGGGAATAAAACAAGAGAACGTATGACGTTTTCTGTGGTTCGTTCTGAGAGAGATGTTGGTAGCGTGCATGTGTTTCCGCCTGTGAGTGTGACGTATTCACAGGCGTCATTAGAAACTTTCGCCGCTAATGCTAAGCTAACATGCTCCGCCGGTCATAGACGGCGTGATTTTCCTCTCATAACACAGTCCGAAGGAGGTTTTAAACCCCTTCGTCCGGGTCATACCGAGACTGCAATAACGGAGTCTGTCCACACGAATGAGGGGCAGACTCCAACCACATGTGTTTTGTTTACAGACGAGCAGAGGTCCGCGAGACCGGCTGAATCAGCTGTGTTTACTTCCGCGTCGACCAGCGCTCGTGCCCGACAGAGCGTGACAGCTGATGAGGTGAGTGGAACTTGTCCGGACATGTCTATGTTAACCGGAGGTTGTTCCTTTCCCCACAGCGCTGTCTACAAACACTGGCACCGTGGAGGACGTCACGTTTGGCGGCGGAGAAGCGCCATGGAACTGACGCAACCTGGTGTTTTTACGCGCGAGTTTTTCGCCGTTCTGAGACCAGGCGAGGGCGAGGAACTTCCGTCCCGTCTGGTCGATCAACTGGAGAGGTGCGTGGCGGTCGGATCTCACGAGTGACGAACAGATCGGGACCGCCAGCGGGGCTGGAGAATGTACGGGACCGGGTGAGTGATGCGGTGCCGACGCGCGCGCGACCTAACTCACTTCAGCTCCGGGTTAATTCTCCAGCGCTTTCCTCCACATCGCGGGTTTTGTCAGCTCCGGTGACACTAAGAAGTGCTCAGGGAGTTGGGAAGACTTCCGGGGGGGAAGGAAACACGCACGAGCGCATCTGAGGTGTCTCACGCGCACTTGCGCGCTTCTCCCACAGAGCCGGCTTTTATGTATGAGAGTGGGGGTTCTAGTGAATCCAACTCGAGTACATGCTCTGTGGATTCAAGAGATAGAGACGCGGCTTGTGTGATGCCCTTTCGTCTACGGCCCGTCCATGGGGGCGGGCCGGAGGACTACCCAAGGTTCGCCAGGGCTGCGGTTCTGACAGAACATTATTCGGCTTGGAGTCGCCTGGTTTTACTTCTAGGACCCACTTGGCTGGGGGGAGTAATCAGGCGGGGCTATGCGCTACAGTTTGCCCGTCAACCCCCGCGTTTTTCAGGGATTCTCTGGACGCGTATGGTGGAGCAGGAGAAACTATCCTGTCTGAGAAACGAGGTGTCTACTCTGCTGCAGAAGGAGGTCGTAGAACTGGTCCCTGCAGCCGAGATGATGTCAGGGTTTTACTCCCGGTACTTCCTCGTGGCGAAGAAGACCGGGGGTTGGAGGCCCATTCTGGACCTCAGCTATTTGAACAAGTTCATAGCTACCCGCCCGTTTCGCATGTTGACGGTCAAGAAACTGCTTTCAGGTGTATGTCCAGGAGATTGGATGACATCTATCAACCTGACCGACGCGTACTTTCACATACCGATAGTCAAGAGACATCGAAAGTACTTGCGTTTCGCCCTCGAGGGTCGGGTGTTTCAGTACACTCGACTTCCGTTCGGCTACTCTCTGGCACCCAGGACCTTCACCAAGTGTGTGGAAGCGGCAGTGGAGCCTTTGAGAGTGAGTGGGGTAAGGATCTTGACCTATCTGGACGACTGGTTGATCCTTGCCAGGTCAGAGGCAGAAAGTTACGCTCACACACAGAAGGTGTTGAGCCATATTGCCACCCTGGGGTTCACAGTGAACCTCAGCAAGAGCGCTCTGACTCCAGCTCAACAGTTAGTTTACCTGGGGGTACTGTTGAACTCGGAGGAAGGATACGCGCGCCTCCCGGACGTGCGTATCCAGCCCATTCTCCGACTGACAACACAGTTGCTGGAAGCTCGGTGTCACGTGACAACAGCAGGCACTGTTATGTCCCTCCTGGGGCTCATGGCGGCAGCCCACACGGTTGTTCGGCTGGGCTTGCTGCACATGAGGGAGCTTCAGAGATGGTTTGGTCGTCTCAAGCTAGACCTCAAGCGGGAAAGAGGTCGGAAAGTGCGCCTTCCCGCTCGGGTTTTGCAGGACATCCAGTTCTGGAACTCTCACGCCAACCTCAGGCGGAGAGTTCCATTGGGTTGCGTCCTTCGTTACACTCAAGTGTTCACAGACGCTTCCCTGACAGGTTGGGGAGGCACCTCGGGTCAGGCCTATGCCAGTGGGGTCTGGAGCAGTCCGGTGCTCAGACACATAAACTGGCTAGAGCTGAAGGCAATTCACAATGTCCTGCTTCACCTCTCTCCCCAACTGTCACAGTCCAACGTCCTAGTATTTTCAGACAGCTCCACCGCCGTGGCGTACGTAAATCGCCAAGGTGGAGTCAGATCCCCAGCCCTTCTGTGTGTGGCAAGGAAGATTTGGCTGTGGGCGGACTGTCACCTGCTTTCGCTCAGAGCCCAGCACGTCCCGGGCGAGCTGAATGCAGTAGCGGACAGACTGTCGAGGGGGGCCGTCCAGGACGAATGGGGTCTGTCCGAGGCAGTGGCAAGCGAGATCTGGTCTCGGTCGGTCACCCGGTTGCAGACCTCTTCGCCAGCAAGGAGAACTTCAAATGCCCTCTTTGGTTCTCCCTCAGGGCTTCGGACCGCCCCCCACTAGGCGTGGACGCTTTAGCCCATTCGAGGTGGCCGGTCGGTCTGCTGTTCGCCTTCCCCTCCTCCCGCGGCTCCTTCTCCCCCTGATTCGGAGGACGAGGCGGGGGGGGCTGAGGTTAATTCTAGTGGCACCAGACTCCCCGGGGCGCTCTGGTTCCCAGAGCTGGTGCGCATGGCGGTCGGGGCCCCGTGGGCCATCCCTTGGGGCCCCGCTGCCCTGTGTCAGGCGGGGGGACACTGACAGCGCCCCCGGTGCTGGGCCGGCCTCTCAAGGTGTGGCTCCTGCACGGGACGAGCTGATCGGGACCCTGGACCCGGACGTTCTCCACACGCTGGAGAACGCCCGGGCCCCATCAACACGTAGGCTTTATGCCTCAAAGTGGGGGATATTCTCCCGCTGGTGTTCAGACAGGTCCTTGGACCCCAGCTCTTGTTTGGTCTCCGCTATCCTGTCTTTCCTGCAACATTTGCTGGATAACGGGCGGACTGTGGCGACACTGAGAGTGTTCGCATCAGCCATAGCGACGAGGCATGTCGGTTTTGAGGGTGCTTCGGTTCGCGCCCACCCTTTGGTGGCGCGTTTCCTGCGGGGTGCCTGCAGGCTTCGACCTCCTGCAAGGCCTTCCAGCCCTCAGTGGGATCTCCAGTTGGTACTGGACTCTCTCACAGGGCCGACCTTCGAGCCTCTTGACCAAGTCCCATTGGATATCTTGTCTTTCAAGGTATCGCTCCTTCTGGCACTAACAACCACGAAGAGAGCAAGTGAGCTTTGTGCCCTCTCCATTAGCCCTGAGTGTCTTTCCTTTGGCGTCGAGGAGTCTTCGGTGTCTTTGCGTCCTAACCCAGCGTTCCGCCCGAAGATTCTGAGTTCCTTGTTCCGGGCGACGACCTTCACGCTGCGGGCCTTTCACCCGCCGCCTCACTCGGACCCGGGTCAGGAGCGTCTCCACCTGTTGTGTCCAGTGAGGGCGTTGGCCTGTTACTTGCGGCGGGTGGCCGAGTTTAGGCGCTCTGATGCCCTTTTTGTCTGCCACGGTAGATGCCGGCGGGGAGAGGCTCTCCCCCCCAGAGGTTCTCTCATTGGGTGAGATCGGCCATTATCCGTGCCTACCGAGCAGCGGGTGGATCCGCTCCTAGCGGTCTGAGGGCACATTCCACCCGTGGCGTGGCAGCCTCAGTGGCTCTTTTGCGGGGTGTGGCAGCAGAGGATATCTGCTCTGCTGCCTCTTGGGCGTCCACGTCTACCTTCGCTAAGGCCTATCTCCTCGACGTAACGGCGGGATCAGTAGCTCATACTGTCTTGAGCGCTGTTGTGCCCCCCTCAGGGCCCACGGCTCAAGTGGGATTGGACCCTGGGCCGGCGGGGCCCTAGTGATGCTGCTCCAGGAGCGGCGTCCAGCTGGGGGTACATTTATCCCGTCAGGCTTCGCCTTTTGGGTAAACCCATAGCGAAGCCGTTGGAGGGCGGAGCACCAATGAAGCAGAACCCCTGAGTTATCTATTATAACCTCAGGTTCTGCGAGTTGGTGCGAAGCCCTCCAACCTCGTCGCCCAGCGGCCGCCCTTCTCGCTGAGTTTTCAGTTGGAGAAAGTGCGGCGGGTGCTGCCCGCCTTTATAGGAAGGTACTGCCCCCTGCTGGGTGGCGAGTTCATTAAGCTTTCTCAGAGACGAGGCGGTGCCTCGGGGTAAACCCATAGCGAAGCCGTTGGAGGGCTTCGCACCAACTCGCAGAACCTGAGGTTATAATAGATAACTCAGGGGTTATTTTGATGTGTGTATGTAGTAACTATGAACTCTCTTTACTAATACTTATCTAGTGTGGGCCGCAGTGGTCAGTGGCAAACAAAAGAGCTCATAACACAGATATTATGTTAGTTAAATAACTTAGTTAGCAGTTTCCACAGGGAGGTTAGTGTGTTTGTAGGTCGATGGTTAAACAGCCGTAAGGTACGTTTTATTTTGCTGTTTTAATGTTTAAAGATGAAGGTACAGAAGGTTAATGACTCATTTGGTCTAATTAGTTGTCTGGTTAGTTAGTTAACTTGCTTGCTATTCATGTCTTGAACTTATGTTGTCTGGCTTGTTGGTTAGTTAGTTAGCCAAGGTTGATAAGTTGCTGTCTTGATCAAGTTAGTAAGTCACTGGTACATGTTTACATGTGTAATAATAGTTAGATCATCTTAGCGCTCTGGTTAATGTTGGCTTTAGCCTCGATGGTCATTCCAGCAGTTAGTAACCAGGTAAGTTCAATTTTGATCTAGTCATTCGGTGGTTAGCACGTTGGTTGGTTAGTTAGCTGTTTGCTTAGTTAGCTACTTGTTCTGTTGGTTATGTACTTCTTTGGTTGGTTAGCTAGTTGTTCAGTTGGTAAGCTAGTGGTGTGGTTGGTTAGATAGTTGGTTGGTTAGATTGTTGGTTAATTAGTTAGCTAATTGTTTTTTGCTAAGCTAGTTGTTTGGTTGGAAATGTATTTAAAGTGAGTTAGTTTCGAAATTTTTATTTTGCTCTGGAGTTAGTTAGCATTTCACCTGTAAGTTATTTAGTTTGTCACTAGTCTAGTTGGTTTTACTTGTGGTAAATACATCTGACTAGTTAGTTCCTTTGGTTCTTAATAAACTGGCAGTGAGGTGAGTTGGATGATTGTTTGGTAGACTGGTAACTAGAATGACGTTTGAAAACATGCTAGTTTCACTTTTAAACACAAACAGTGTCACTAGTTTAGCTTATTTAAAGTAGTTAACATAGTTAGTGGGTTGTTTATCTTAGAGGCAGGTTAGTTTAACTGTATTCATACTGTGCTAGTTATTGAGAGAGTGTTGGTCAGTTGTGTTGCAAATGTGTGGAAGTGACCAGCAGTGGTTAGTTAGTTGGTTATAAAGCGTCAGATGATGGTGGAGTGAAGGACAACAGTTCTGCTCTGATCTTTATTCATCTACAGACGTTTCTAAAGTGCAAATGCAGGCGAAGTCACTCGTACCATCGTGGAACCAGAACATTACGACCAGCAACAGCCTCCAGTCCAGCTGGAAACATCAGCGTCGGTCGAGCTTCACGTTCCCGGGACTGGAACCTTCTAACACGCCTGAGGCGGCTTCCTGGCGGCGCGACAGCGAAGCACCTTCAGGAAGCTGTCGATCTTGTGCGAGTCGCGGCGGAAGCACGACAACAGGAAGTAGAAGTTGGCGAGTTTGGACAGTCGGTCGTGACCGAGACCCGCGGCGCCTTTGAAGGGCAGCGCGACCACGGGAGGAGAGTCCAGCTGCAGAGACACGTGTGGATCAGGATCCTCTTACATCAACAAACATTGTATTGAATTTTGAAGCATTTTTTTCATTCATATGATTTAATTGTATTTATTTTCATTGAAAAAGTTGATGTTTTTTAAATAAATGCATTTCATTTTACACAGAGTTTGATATTTTTATTCCAATAATTAATAAATACATTTTCTAAATTAAAAAGACTTTAATTCATAGTATTTTTAATTCAATATATAAATGTTGCTATAATAGAGTCTCCAGACTAAACAACAGAGCACAGAGCTTCCGATCAAACTTTCAGCCAATCATGCGACGCACAGACGATCATGTGACTGTTTGCTCAGTGCTCTGTTAGTGATGTCTGGAGACGTTTTTATTTGTTCAGGCTTTTCTTTTGATTTTCTGGAACTCCTGTTGTGTTATCAGTTTTATCTTGATCTTTAAAGTATATACTTTATTGAATATTGTTTTGATTGTTTAAGCGCTTTGTGACCCTGGTCTGGAAAAGTGGTATATAAATAAAAATTACTTACTTACTTACTTACTATTACACCAACATTAATATATTTAATTAAAAAAAAAATATGAATTGAAAAATATTGAATTTAGAACATTTATTAATTGTTGTTTAATGACAACAAAGTGCATAATTTTATTTTATGTATAAAACTATTAAATAAAATATATTTACGTTTAATTTAATTACTAAACTTAAAAAATAGTTTTCATTAAATTGTTAAAATAATTCAATTTTCTTATGGCACTGATGAACTACTATATACTACTTTAATATATAATATGTAAAATACAATATACGTTATTTAATATATATTATTATCCTACATTTGATCAAATATATTTCATACTATATAATTATACACTATATCATATATTCGTGGCCCCTCAGGTCGTCACCTTGTCAGACAAGACCTCCAGACCGGCCCCCAGGCTCCGGGCCTGGTCCTGCAGGTCCACCAGGGTGCGGGTCAGGCCGCTCTGGACCGGGTGAGGAAGCGTTCGGACGGACGAGGACAAGAGCGTCAGCGGCTCCAGCCAGGCCTGCAGCAGAGATTGAGCCAAAGACAGCAGACCCGCCTCCTGCGAACGCACCTGTGGTTACTCCTGCTCACCACCAGAGGGAGGCAGAGGGACTCACCGAGACCTGAAGGACTTGTTCTTTGTCAATAGGGGTCGCTAGAGAGGCGGTGTGACACGAGGCGAGTCTAGGCAGCATCATCCTGCCCATGGGCGGGACATGAGGGTCCTGAGGAGGAAACAGGAAGTTGTCATTACGTCCTCCGCAGCAAAAGTAAGAATGATGACTGAGGACAGAGAGGATACAGTGAGTCCAGCAGCTTTTGAAGCTGGACATATGTTGGTTGAAACAGGAATACTACAACACCAGAGTCAAGTACTGGACAATACTACACATATATACTTGTTACTACACTATCACAACACCAGAGTCAAGTACTGGACAATACTACACATATATACTTGTTACTACACTATCACAACACCAGAGTCAAGTACTGGACAATACTACACATATATACTTGTTACTACACTATCACAACACCAGAGTCAAGTACTGGACAATACTACACATATATACTTGTTACTACACTATCACAACACCAGAGTCAAGTACTGGACAATACTACACATATATACTTGTTACTACACTATCACAACACCAGAGTCAAGTACTGGACAATACTAGACATATATCCTTGTTACTACACTATCACAACACCAAAGTCAAGTACTGGACAATACTACACATATATCCTTGTTACTACACTATCACAACACCAAAGTCAAGTACTCAACAATACTACACATATATATACTTGTTACTACACTATCACAACACCAGAGTCAAGTACTGGACAATACTACACATATATACTTGTTACTACACTATCACAACACCAGAGTCAAGTACTGGACAATACTACACATATATACTTGTTACTACACTATCACTATATATCTATATATAGTATTGTGATACTATCAACAGGTTCACTCACCAGGTCTTGGGTCACGGCAGTACTGAGCGAGTGCAGCTGGTCTGAGTGCTAGAGGCTCGGTCCAGCAGGTCTGCGGGGGAACACAGGTGACCCTGGACAGCAGCTGAAACACTGGACCAGGAGAAGATCAGAGATGAACCGACATGAGACCATGAGTCGGGATGACATCACAGAGTTCTCTTTAACGTCTTCATTCAAGTGGTTCCGAAGATAA
>JACEEU010001007.1:0-22457 GCA_016630915.1 Callionymus lyra
CCAGGCAATTGATCGTGGAGGTCGATGCATCTGACACGGGGGTGGGGCCGGTCCTGTCCCAGCGCTCTGCCTCTGACGAGAAGATTCACCCCTTCTCTTGTCCTACATCCAGGCAGCGAAGCGCCTTAATCCCCGCCAAGCCCGATGGTCCCTGTTTTTTGGGCGTTTTAATTTCACCCTCACTTACCGTCCGGGTTCCCGTAACGTCAAGCCTGATGCCCTCTCTCGTCAGTTCAACCCTGAGGACGCACCGGCTTCCCCTGACACTATCCTCTCCCCTTCCTGCCTCAGGATCGCTGCCGTCACCTGGGGGATCGAGCCCCTCATCCGGGAGGCCCAAGTCACCGAACCGGATCCGGGTAACGGTCCTCCTAACCGTCTCTTCGTCCCCAGTGCGGTTCGCTCCCAAGTTCTGGTGTGGGTCCACACATCGCGCTTTGCCTGTCACCCTGGCGTGGTCCGCACCCTGTCCCTCCTGAAGAGGTACTTTTGGTGGCCAGCAATGGACGCTGACACTCGGGCATTCGTGCTTGCCTGCACGGTTTGTGCTCGGGCCAAGTCCTCCCATCAAGCTCCTGCTGGTCTGCTACGTCCCCTTCCCGTTCCTGGTCGGCCCTGGTCTCACATCGGCCTGGACTTTGTGACCGGTCTTCCTCCCTCTAGGGGCCACACTGTGATACTCACGGTGGTGGACAGATTTTCGAAGGCAGTTCAGTTCATTGCCCTCCCCAAGCTCCCCACTGCCACAGAGACTGCCCGGCTGCTTGTGCAGCATGTCGTCCGCCTCCACGGGATTCCCACTGACTTTGTCTCCGACCATGGCCCCCAATTCATCTCCCAAGTTTGGAAGGCTTTCTGCCGAGCACTTGGAGCCTCTGTCAGCCTGTCTTCAGGATTCCAACCACAGACGAATGGGCAGGCTGAGAGAGCTAAGCAGGACCTAGGGACCGCACTTCGTTGTGTGGCTGCACGCAACCCCTCTGCATGGAGCGACCATCTCTCTTGGATTGAGTATGCCCACAATTCCATGTCCTGCGCTGCCACCGGCATGTCCCCATTTGAGTGTTCCCTGGGGTACCAGCCACCCTTGTTTCCCGCCGAGGAGGAGGACATCTCCGTTCCTCGGCTCAACACCATCTCCGCTGTTGCCGCAAGATGTGGAGGGTCGCACGCTCCGCTCTGCTGCGCTCCGCCGAGCAGAATCGGTGCATTGCCGACCGCCACCGGGCTCCTGTTCCTGCCTATCGGGTGGGCCAACAGGTGTGGCTGTCCTCCAAGGATCTCCCCCTTAAAGACTGGCTCCAAGAAGCTAACCCCTCGTTTTGTTGGTCCCTTCCCCATTGTTTCCATCATCAACCCCTCAGCTGTCACACTCAAGCTGCCTCCAGCCATACGGGTACACCCCACCTTCCATGTCTCTCGCCTTAAGCCAGTCTCCGTCAGCTCTCTCTCCCCCCGCCCCCCTCCCCCTCCTCCCCGTTTGATTGACAGCCACCCAGCTTTCACAGTCCGGCGGTTGTTGGACGTTCGTATTTTAAATTCCAACATAAAGAGGGAAAACAGATGGAAACACAATCAAACAATGGATGAAGGAAACTTGGAGAGCTTATCTCTGAATGATCAAGTATACTTGCTTGTATTTATTGATTTATTATATTTAAAAGGGAGCACTAGTATGTTTTTGTTTTGTTTTTGCATGGAAGTGACCTGCAAGAACTGCCCAGAACTCCAGACCTGCTTGACATGAAACCTTTCTCTCTGTGGTTCCTGACAAATGATTTCAAATGTGAAGTAAGTGAGTAATATTTGTAACATAGTGAACACAAACTTGTAAACCTACAGCACATCCCATCATGGAAATAATCTAAAATGCAATTCTATGTTCTTTTCTAGGTGAGATGGAGTGCTGCATATCAGGTGCTGGACTAACCATCGGAGGTGGAAGGGGTCAACATGTCAAAAGCAGGTGAGATGGTTACATCATACACACTTTGGTCATTAAAATAGTCATGTTTGGTAATAATGATCAATACATTTCTGTGGCAGGACGCACTGACATGCTGACGCTTATGGTCAAGGTTTTCTGGCTTCTGTTGTTGGAAACACTTGGTCGTGCCCGTCAAGGTGGAAGGTACACTAGACTGAAGAGTCTTTTTCAATAGATTTTACACTTCAAATGATCAGAATCAAACGACTTCATTAATACAATGTTTTCCAGGTTCTGTTGACTTTCAGACAAAGAGCATTCAACGTTATTATGGCAGTAAGGAGACGGCAGGAAGTGAAAGATTCTTGAGAAGGAGATGAACCACCTCTGGTCTCTGTCAAGTCGTTGTGATTCCCTGAAAGAGTTGTCTCGCATGGCAGCGTCACAGCAAGGTAAGAGTTTATTTAGCAAGTGAAGAACAGAAGTACAGCTGCTCATTCTTATTGTCTTATTCTTTTAAGATGCACCATGGGCTTGACTGGTGAGGCTTTGAAGGATCTTCAGAGCCTTTGAGGAGCAGCAGCAAGTCAGCATGACGTCACTCGAACCATGACTCGGACCAGAAACTACTACACACAAGTCTTCGATGAGGACAAGACCATCAACGTCATGCAGATTCACTCTGATGGTTACTCGTGACATTTGTGACGATCTGTGAACAATTGTTTGATATGAAACCTGTAATAAAGCACAATTTGATTTCATTTTGAATAACATCCCATAGTATTCATCATCAGTGCAGGTAATGTGTTAAAAGTGTTAAAATGTGTTTGAGATCGACATAGAGTTCAACATGAACAATATTCAGGCAAAGCAGACATCATATGTTAATGAATCATGAATGAATTAATGCTTTATTTGAAACATGTTACATAAGAAAGTAAACTTAAGACAAACAAACAAAACCAATGACATTAGTCAAACAATAATTATAGTCAAAACAATAATATTTACCCAACATGTCCAAATTAAGAAGGATGAAGCATAAGCTCGTTTATACCTAACCCTTCACTACTCAATTATTAACCATCAACACCCAAAGTACATAAACAAAATACAAACATAAACAAACAAACATGCAGCAAAACACAGTGGAGATATTTAAGATATAAATAGAGATAAACCACTGCTTTCTTGAAATCACCACACTTGCAATAACTTTCATAATGTTGTCATTCCATGTGATATGGGTAACAGTAAAAAATTGATTTAAATCATCAGTAATCATCATCGTTTAAAATAGCAACTGAAGAGCTATTTGTAAATTACACTCAAACTATGAAATAGAAGACAGCACGTCTAAAAGCTTTGTGAGACCCACAGTACATGTTTGAACTTTAAAATATACATATTTATGTTATTGATAGGTGACTCAGGACTGCTGTTATACTATCAGAAAACTACACACACCAACATGATTCATTTGTTTGTAGTGGCCTGTGCTACATCAAAGGGTTAATTCTCTAACTTCAAGAGGCATGAAGGCCGTTGTAAAGCTGATATTTATATGACACATTCAGATGGTCTCCTACTATCCTGTGAGAAGTGTGGTTCAATGAGTCCAAAAATGAGGGAGAGGTTGTCATTCTTCTGTCAAGATGGTCTCTAAGTGTAACAGAATATGCAGACCCTGATCCTTCAGGAATGGACTTAGGCAACTTTTTTTCTAACCAGACCTCAGAGCTGATATTTGGATATGTTATTCTAGACTCCATTCTGAGTTGAGCTGTGGTGGTTTGATGTTGCTATGAACTTCCTGTGCCCCATGGTATCATGGGAAACTTGGAGAAATCTGGACTTTGAAGCTCTATAAATCGACCATTGTTAATTTAAATGATCTGAAACTTTTAGAGGTTCTTCATGTTCCATTTGTACACATATATGTTCAAGGGTGTTTCTCTAGGTGCTTCCTGAAGCTACTTCCGGTTTGGGAGGGATTATCATTATGGTTCTACCAGCATATGATTTTACAGGTGTCAGAGGTCACACAGACCAAGTTTCATATGGCTGAGGGTCACAGAGGTCAAATTAGAGCAAAATAGCAACTGTTATGAAAAAATGTGCTTTTTGGCTCCTGTTTCTGGTCTGAGGCCCCTGGAGGTCTGAAAATTAGTGTGTGTGTTCACAATGAACTAAATATCAAACATGTAAATTTTGGTTTAAGTAGCTTTAGAAATCTCTGACCTATTGACCTATTTTGGCTATTGTGGCCTGTTGGACATGAAAGGGTTAATTCTATAACTTCAAGAGACTGTCACGTGGGCCCATGTGAAGCTAGTAAGATAAAATTTAATTTACAGAGTCTGACGGTCCCCTAGTATCTATGTAAGAAATCTGGTGTCCATTGGTGCAAAAATGAGGGAGAGGTTGTCATTCTTCTGTCAAGATGGTCTCTGAGTGTGACAGAATGACGAGACCTGATTTTCCAGGAATGGATTTGGGAACTTTTTTCTACTCAGACCTCAGAGCTGATATTTGGATATGTTATTCTAGACTCCATTCTGAGTTGAACTGTGGTGGTTTGATGTTGCTATGAACTTCCTGTGCCCCATGGTATCATGGGAAACTTGGAGAAATCTGGACTTTGAAGCTCTATAAATCGACCATTGTTAATTTAAATGATCTGAAACTTTTAGAGGTTCTTCATGTTCCATTTGTACACGTATATTTTTATTTTTCTAGGTGCTTCCTGAAGCTACTTCCGGTTTGGGAGGGGCTATCATTATGGTTCCACGAGCATATGATTTAAGAGGTGTCAGAGGTCACGCAGACCAAGTTTCATATGTCTGAGGGTCACAGAGGTCACATAAGAGCAAAAGAGCAACAGTCATGAAAAACACGTTTTTGGCCCCGGTTCATTCCCAGCGGCCCCTCGGGGTCTGAAAATGAGCATGATAGTTCACACTAGCCTCAATATCAAGCCTCTGTTAATTAATGTACATGTTATTGATTACTAATGTATGATTATGTTTGTACCTATGCAATACATATTATTGATTACATGTGATTATAGATGTACTTATTCCAATAGTAGTAAACTTTAAACTTTTGACACTGGATAAGCTATTAACTCCAATATGAATATTGTACATGAGCTGCTTTTCATCAACCTGTCATAATAAAAGATATGAACTGTTATCATAAAAACTTTATTTTAATTTTTTAAGCATTCATTGGTATCAATTATAGGCATATCTGAAGTTACAACTGCATTGATCATGTTGGGATGAATACTATGGGATGTTATTCAAAATTATATCAAATTGTGCTTTATTACAGGTTTCATATCAAACAAATGTTCACAGATCGTCACAAATGTCACGAGTAACCATCAGAGTGAATCTGCACGACGTTGATGGACTCGTCCTCATCGAAGACTTGTGTGTAGTAGTTTCTGGTCCGAGTCATGGTTCGAGTGACGTCATGCTGACTTGCTGCTGCTCCTCAAAGGCTCTGAAGATCCTTCAAAGCCTCACCAGTCAAGCCCATGGTGCATCTTAAAAGAATAAGACAATAAGAATGAGCAGATGTACTTCTGTTCTTCACTTGCTAAATAAACTCTTACCTTGCTGTGACGCTGCCATGCGAGACAACTCTTTCAGGGAATCACAACGACTTGACAGAGACTTCCAGAGGTGGTTCATCTCCTTCTCAAGAATCTTTCACTTCCTGTCGTCTCCTTACTGCCATAACAACGTCGAATCCTCTTTGTCCGAAAGTCAACAGAACCTGGAAAATATTGTATTAATGAAGTCGTTTGATTCCGATCATTTGAAGTGTAAAATCTATTGAAAAAGACTCTTCAGTCTAGTGTACCTTCCACCTTGACGGGCACGACCAAGTGTTTCCAACAACAGAAGCCAGAAAACCTTGACCATAAGCGTCAGCATGTCAGTGCGTCCTGCCACAGAAATGTATTGATCATTATTACCAAACATGACTATTTTAATGACCAAAGTGTGTATGATGTAACCATCTCACCTGCTTCTGACATGTTGACTCCTTCCACCTCCGATGGTTAGTCCAGCACCTGATATGCAGCACTCCATCTCACCTAGAAAAGAACATAACATTGTATTTTAGATTATTTCCATGATGGGATGTGCTGTAGGTTTACAAGTTTGTGTTCACTATGTTACAAATATTACTCACTTACTTCACATTTGAAATCATTTGTCAGGAACCACAGAGAGAAATGTTTCATGTCAAGCAGGTCTGGAGTTCTGGGCAGTTCTTGCAGGTCACTTCCATGCAAAAACAAAAACATACTAGTGCTCCCTTTTAAATATAATAAATCAATAAATACAAGCAAGTATACTTGATCATTCAGAGATAAGCTCTCCATGTTTCCTTCATCCATTGTTTGATTGTGTTTCCATCTGGTTTACCTCTTTATGCTGGAATTTAAAATACTTTTCATTATTATTTTATATATATTCTTTCATTTAAAGAAAACAACAACAGATCAAATCCCTCATCCAAAAGGGTTCAAATAAACGTATACTTATATACTTAAATACGATAAATATGTTATCTGTATTAATATGCGGAAGTGATAAATGAAATCAATATCTTGAATATTAATAAAAAAAAACGCCTACCATGACCCACCAATATAGCAAACTTTTTATTGGAATATAAATATATTTTCGTCCTTCAAAATAACAAAAAAAATACGTGTGTGAGTTACATTATAATTTAAAAAGCTAAGTTTTAGCGAACTAGCTCTCGTGTTAACGCACCACAGAAAGTTACATTACACGCAATGAAACATTATTTCTGAGTCTTAAAGCAATAATGATATCTTACCTCAATAGACGAGTGACGCGCACCTGGTTCCGTCAAGTTATGCACAAACGTGAGGATAAAATGCGATCGATCTTTGTCAACAAGTGTGACGTCATCATCCGGAAGTTGCGTATGCGGCAATTTGAAAACTTTTTAGCTGACGCTAAATTTAAACTAAACTTAATTCGGTCTTTATACAAGCACGCATCTACTATTGTATTCATGGCGCTTTTAAACAAACAAGCACAATATCTCATTTTATTCCTGTGGTGTGACGTCACCGCTGCAGGATCAGTTGATTAGCATGTGTGACGTCACCCCTGCAGGATCGCGATTAATGTTGACAAACGTCACGTAGACGCTCATAATCGCAGCTAAATAAAAAGAAAACATATGTCCATAAACGCAATCTCAATGAAAGCTTCTATTTTCATAGGAAAGCGCACCGGATTATAAAGAGGATCAAGCGAAATAGCACAGACTTTATTTTACTCATTCATAAAACAATGTCAACATTATGGAGTTGAAACACCTAAAAATATACAATATAGTCACTTTTACAGGACCTTTTAAGCATGTATTAATCCGCGAGAGCCTCTTGACTTCCGCGATGCGTGAACAATCCAAGCTTCAAAAAATTAAAATTAAGCATTTTTACCGATTTATATTCACTCTGTACCTCCTTAAAGTGGTTTGAGGTCGTTAAGCACAATCGGGGTTAGAGTCGCACTGTTGACATTAAACATTTCAAGTGCGCTTCATAGTTGTAGAATTACGGTAGCTAAAGGAGAAGAGCGACACGTCACGTCACGTTACCATGGCAACGAAGAGGTGGGCGACGCGTCAAATGTAACCACCGGGTCGTTTGAATTCGACGTCAGGGGGTGCTCTGTATATTACTGGGTGACCCGGGTAGGCATATACCGACGTTTTTGTCCCCCCTGTAACGTTACCTTAGTGACGCCAGGGGGACATTGCACGGCGTAGCACGGTTGACGCCTTGGGTGTGAGGACGTGTTGGTATCTCTAGGTAATGTTTTTACATGTGTATCTCTAGGTAATGTTTATACATGTGTATCTCTAGGTAATGTTTTTACATGTGTATCTCTAGGTAATGTTTATACATGTGTATCTCTAGGTAATGTTTTTACATGTGTATCTCTAGGTAATGTTTTTACATGTGTATCTCTAGGTAATGTTTTTACATGTGTATCTCTAGGTAATGTTTTTACATGTGTATCTCTAGGTAATGTTTTTACATGTGTATCTCTAGGTAATGTTTTTAACATGTGTATCTCTAGGTAATGTTTTTACATGTGTATCTCTAGGTAATGTTTTTACATGTGTATCTCTAGGTAATGTTTTTATATGTGTATCTCTAGGTAATGTTTTTACATGTGTATCTCTAGGTAATGTTTATACATGTGTATCTCTAGGTAATGTTTTTACATGTGTATCTCTAGGTAATGTTTTTACATGTGTATCTCTAGGTAATGTTTTTACATGTGTATTTTTTCTTTTTTTTTTTTTTTTTAAACATCTTTTTATTGATTTTCAGATATTAAGACATACATTTTGAAACACACACACAAAATAAGTAAAATAAAAGGTATAATACAAAAACAAAGGAAGATCCCACCCTCCACCCCCGTAGAAAACCACCCCGCGGTCTCAGAGATCCAGACCCCCACCCACCTCTTAACAATCAGGGCTTGACAAAGACAGATGAATAAAATATAACAATGGTGAAAACATTCTTGTATATAATATATACATACACATAAAACGAATCAACCAGGAGTGATACAATGCCAGATAAATGACCCAAAGTAGCTGGGCTGTGAGAACATCTTTAAAAATGGGGGCTGGCGGCGGGGGGGATTTTTTCAACCCCCCCTTTTTAAAAAAAAAAAAGGATAAAACCTTTTTTTTTTGGGGGGGGGGGTTTTTTTTGGGAGGAGGGGGGGGGGGAACCCCCCCCCCCCCCCGGGGAAAAAATTGCTGTTTTTTTTTTTTTTTTTTTTTTTCCCCCGGTTTTTTTTTTTCCCCCCCGGGGGGGGGGGTTTTTTTTTTTTTTTTTTTTTTTTTTTTTTTTTTTTTTTTTTTTTGGGGGGGGGGGAAAAAATTTCTTTGGTGGGGGGGGGGGGGGGGGGAGGGGGGGGTTTTTTTTTTTTTTTTTTTAAAACCCCTTTTTGGGGGTTTTTTTTAAATTTTTTTTTTTTTTGAACGGGAATGTTTTTGTTGTAGATACTCAAATGTTAGAAAATGATTCTTTTGAATCAAGTCTTTTAGAAATACCAGTCCACTACTGTGCCAGACCTGGAAACCAGTGTCCATCTCGGACGGGGGGGAAAAGATGATTATTCATTAAGGGAGAGAATGTAATTAAATCTTTTAAATTAAAAATGTTTCCGAAATTGATTCCAAATCTTGGGGTGATGATCTTTATAGAATTTTTCACAACAGGGTTGAGATCTGGTGCTGGCCTATTGGTAATGTAGCACTTAGCAGAGAAATGGCATTATTATTATTTATTTCCAAATTAGCCCAAAGTGGACCTCGTTTTTCCCACCATGCACCAACACAAAATGCAAATTTGCACACATTTGCTGCCCAGTAATAGAACATAAAGTTAGGAAGACCAAGTCCTCCCTCCAACCTTGGAATTTCCAGAAAACATTTTTTCATTCTTGGCACAGATCGGTTCCATATAAATGCAGAAATTAAACTGTCAAGTTCCTTAAAAACAGATTTGGGTAAATAATATGGAATCATTTGAAAGAAATAGAGGAAACGGGGAAGAACAGTCATCTTTATAGTGTTCACCCTTCCTGCTAATGAGATTGGTAAGTGGCTCCACCTTAAAAGGTCATTTTTGGTTCAAACAGAGTTTTGAAGTGATTGTGGAAGAAATCTTGGTATACATGTGTAATCTTTAAACCCAAGTAGGTACATTTGTTTGTTAACTGAAAGGGGAAGATATTATAGTCGATTGATTTTGCCAGATCATTGATTGGAAATACAGCACTTTTTGAAAAATTTAATTTGTAACCTGAAATGTGACCAAATATTTTTAATATTTCAATAACTCCAGGTATTGAAACTACTGGATTAGACAAATAGAGCAAAAGGTCATCAGCATATAGTGAACATTTATGAATTTCCTTGTTCCTCAACACTCCAAAGATTTCCTCCTCTTTCCTCAGAGCCAGAGGCTCAATAGCTAAATCAAAAAGAAAAGGTGAGACAACAACCCTGTCTTGTTCCTCTGTAAAGTTTAAAATACGTTGATGTTATTGAGTTAGTGTGTACTGCAGCCACTGGTGTGGAATATATTATTTTGATCCAAGATATAAAGTTCGAACCAAAACCAAATTTTCCCAACACTGTAAATAAGTATTCCCACTCCACCGATCAAATGCTTTTTCAGCGTCAAGTGAGATAACGACTTCTGGCATTTCAGTGGAATGGGAATTATATAAAATATTAAGTCAACGTCGCATGTTAAAGAAAGATTGCCTACCTGGAGCAAAACCAGTCTGGTCAGGGTGGATTATTTTGGTCACTGTTTCCAGACGACGAGACAGAACTTTAGTGAGAATTTTATAGTCGCAGCAGAGAAGGCTTATGGGCCGGTAAGGTAAGGTAAGGTAAGGTAAGGTAAGGTAAGGTAAGGTAAGGTAAGGTAAGGTAAGGTAAGGTAAGGTAAGGTAAGGTACGAGCCACATTCTCGCGGGTCTTTTCCTTTTTTAGGTATAACTGTAATAGTTGCCTGATTCATTGTTGGTGGTAGTTTTAAAGTTATAAGTGTTTCTTCAAATAATTTACTTAAAATAGGTGAAAGTTTATTGAAAACATTTTATAAACTTCAGTGGGGAATCCATCTGGACCAGGTGCTTTTACGCTTTGCATTGAGTTTATAGCTAGAGTTATTTCCTCTGTTGTTATTCTGGAGTCTATAACAGATTGTTCTTGTTTATTAATTTGGGGAATTTGCATATTTTATAAAAAGTCCTCAATCTCCAATGATGTTGCAGAAGTCTCAGAGGTATAAAGGTTGCTATAACATTTTCTGGTCATTAATAGTTTGTGGATGTACGGATGTCAAACCCTCAGCTGTATTAATTTCAGAAATGATACGATTTGCTGCCGATTGTTTGATTTGGTGACAGTAGTCGAGCCACTTTGTCACTGTGTTCATAGTAGGTTTGTTTTGTTTTCAGGAGGAGTCTCTCAATTTGGACAGTGGTTAAATGATTGTATTCGGCTTGTAATAATTGTCTTTCATTGAATAAGGATGGATTAGGCTGAGATGCACATTTTTTATCTAATTGTAATAATTTCTGCTGTATCTCATTGAGGCGTTTAGTTCTTTCTTTCTTGACATTTGCTGAAAATGAAATAATTTGTCCCCTTAGATAAGCTTTGAGTGCCTCCCAGATTGAAGTGTAGGACATTCCGGGAGTAATATTGATGTCAAGAAAGAAATCAATTTGATCCGAGAGAAAATGTTGAAAGTTTTTGCTTGACAATAAGAGCGGGTCAAGACGCCATGTGCGTTGAACTGGTGCACTGTCTGGAAATGCTATGTCCAGTTGAACTGGTGCACTGTCTGGAAATGCTATGTCCAGTTGAACTGGTGCACTGTCTGGAAATGCTATGTCCAGTTGAACTGGTGCACTGTCTGGAAATGCTATGTCCAGTTGAACTGGTGCACTGTCTGGAAATGCTATGTCCAGTTGGTCTGTGCTTTGGTTGGGATGCTATGTCCAGTTGGTTTTTTTTTTTTTTTGGTTTTTTTTTTTTACTGGTGCACTGTCTGGAAATGCTATGTCCAGTTGAACTGGTGCACTGTCTGGAAATGCTATGTCCAGTTGAACTGGTGCACTGTCTGGAAATGCTATGTCCAGTTGAGTTGGACTGTTGCACTTCTGTCTGGGTAATGCTATGTCCAGTTGAACTGGTGCACTGTCTGGAAATGCTATGTCCAGTTTGGAATGGTCTTATATGGTCCAGTTTGAAATGGTGTGTCTATTTGGTTTGTTCACTGTCTGGAAATGCTATGTCAGTTGGACTGGTGCATGATGGGAAATCACAATACTGGGGGGCTGGACTTTTTTATTGGCATTTTGTTACACACGGCAAAATTCTGTTGTCTATCAGAAAAAAGTCTATCCTCGAAAACGATTGGTGGACATGTGAAAAAAAAGAATATTGTTTGGTAGTGAGGTTTAATTTCCTCCAGGGGTCAGTAAGTGCATAAGATTGTTTAATGAGATTTACTGTATTTGCTGATTTTGATAAATTATTTTGAAGTTTAGTGGAGGATCTAACGTTGGCTCAGGTACGAGATTAAAGTCACCTCCTAAAATGATGTTATATTTGTTAGGATCTGGAATAGTTGCTATTAGTCTAGAGAAGAAGTGAGGATCAGTTAGGGCCATAAACATTAACTAGTGCCACCTCAGTTCCAGACAATCTACCCACGACTATGACATATCTTCCCTTGTTATCAGATGTGACATTGGTGAGTTGAAAACAGACTCCTTTTCTAATAAGTATGGCAGCTCCTCTTGACCTATCCCCATAATTAGAGTGATAAACATGTTCTATCATCCCCTCTTTAACTTTGAGTGTTCTTCTGGACGTAAGTGTGTCTCTTGTAAGAACATTATCTCTCCACTTAATGACTTCAGGTGTGTAAGAACCTTGTTACGCTCAATAGGATGTTCACTCCTTTTACGTTCCAGCTTATAAAAGGTGTTGAACCTAAAGACAGTGGGTTGTGACTCATATTTTAACATGGGTGTAAATACAGTATACAGTATACAGTAACTGTATGGAGTAAACAAAACAAACAAAAACAACAACAACACATAATGCCCTTGAACAACAGAGAACAACACACACACACACACGTGACAATCTTCTCCAAAAAAAAAGGAGAGATCGCACAACCTACCGTAAAAGGTATCTGCACTAACATGCTCAGGAAGCTAAAGTTGCTCCAACAGAACTTAATACAAGTAAGGCTCACTTCAATTATAGTATTATTTATCATAAACATCTAATGACAATAAGAAGGACTCACATGATTGGTATTTAAATAACCAGCATCAACAAGGATAAAGGAGAACATCAAAATAACATTAACTTGTATTAAACGTGTAGAAAAAGTTGAATCAGTTGCTATAATGTTGTTAAATCACTGTCTCACCGGAGTGTCTTCACGCGTCACGTGTCTCCACTGATGTTTTTGTTGACATACTCGCGCCTCTGCAGCAGTAGAAGGATTTCTACACGTTCTTGTACGTGATTCTGAAGCGCGCAGGATAAGCAAATCCGAACCGAACCCCGTCCACTCCACGTAGCTTTCATGGCGGAGAGTTCAGAGGTCGTGGACCTGTATTCTTTGAGCTGCGCTCGCGCTGCAACAATATCCGCTCGAATCACCGCCATCTCACTCTCCAACACTGCTCGAGCTTCTGTTTGAAGAAGCTAAATCCTTGCGCACCGAAGATAGTAGCTCCATCTTGAGCGACTCGGTGACGCGTCGGGTGTCGAGACACTCTTTCAGGAAAGCTACTTCAATGGAGCTCGAGGCTAAAGTCGAAGGCCTCGTGGCTTGAGTCGTTGTTTGCCTTAAAGGTTTATTTTTTAAATATTCAATCATTTTTTTACTTTATTTAAAGGTTTATTTTTTAATATTCAATCATTTTATTTAAAGGTTTACTTTATTTATTTAAAATGTTTTTTTTTTAATATTCAATCATTTAATACTTTATTTAAAGGTTTATTTTTTAATATTCAATCATTTAATACTTTATTTATTTAAAGGTTATTTTTTTTAATATTCAATCATTTAATATTTATTTAAAGGTTTATTTTTTTTATTTAAAGGTTTTTTTTTTAATATTCAATCATTTAATACTTTATTTATTTAAAGGTTTATTTTTTAATATTCAATCATTTAATACTTTTATTTAAAGGTTTATTTTTTAATATTCAATCATTTAATACTTTATTTAAAGGTTTATTTTTTAATATTCAATCATTTAATACTTTATTTAAAGGTTATTTTTTTTTAATATTCAATCATTTAATACTTTATTTAAAGGTTTATTTTTTTTAATATTCAATCATTTAATACTTTATTTATTTAAAGGTTTATTTTTTAATATTCAATCATTTAATACTTTATTTAAAGGTTTTTTTTTTAATATTCAATCATTTAATACTTTTTTTAAAGGTTAATTTTCATTTAATCATTTAAGGTTTTTTTTTTTTATTTAATTTTTTTTTTTAATATTCAATCATTTAATACTTTTTTTTTTAAAGGTTTATTTTTTAATATTCAATCATTTAATACTTTATTTATTTAAAGGTTTATTTTTTATTATATTTAATCATTCAATACTTTATATTAAAGGTTTTTTTTTTTAATATTCAATCATTTAATACTTTTATTTAAAGGTTTATTTTTTAATATTCAATCATTTAATACTTTTTATTTAAAGTTTTTTTTAATTTTTTTATTTATTTAAAGTTTTATTTTTAAATATTCAATCATTTAATACTTTTATTTAAAGGTTTTTTTTTTAATATTCAATCATTTAATACTTTTATTTAAAGGTTTATTTAAGGCTACATAGAAAGTCAATCCTTTCAGCCATCAGGAGATACTGCAAGCAACAACATTTTTCCAGGAAAGGGCAATGCATCGCTTTGCTTCAAGAAAACAAATGTTAAGTAACGTCTTCATGTTTCTCGAGGTCACAAAATCAGCAGGATAGACATTCAAAATACAGAGTTTTGGGTTCAATGGAATATCCTTCCCAGTCATTTGTCCACTCAATTCTACAACTCTTCTCCAAAAAGAAAGCACCTTTGGACACATGCAGTGAAATAGTGACCCCTTATGCTCATTGCATTTTATACAGGTGTCTGGAATATTTGGATGAAAGCGGTGTAGTTTAGCAGGTGATATGTATTGTCTAGTTAACCATTTATATTGAAGCAACTTGGAGTTTGAATTCACTGATTGGGTTTGAGCTGAAGTGCAAGCCTGCCTCCATTCATCTTCGGTTACATCTTCATTTAAATCCATTCTCCAGGCTTGTAAGGTAGTCACTGATGACTCCTTGCACCCATCCACACAAAGTTTATACAAAAGAGATATTTGACCTTTGGGATGTGAATGCTTTACAATAACCTCCTCCAGAACAGACAGGGCAGGAAGAGCCAGGCCAGAGCTTTGCTTGGATTTAATATAGCTTCTAATTTGAAGAAATTTGAAAAAATGTTTTTTGGGAATGTTATATTTTAGGCGGAGCTCTTCAAATGACATTAGTTGATGATCCTTATATAAATCTGAAATTTTACTTATTCCTTTTATGGCCCAGACTCTGAAGCCTGGGTCTTCCCTTCCTGGATGGAAGTCATCATTACCATATATTGGTGAAAACTGTGACAGTGCTGTAGCTTCCCCCAAATGTGTTTGTGTGCGGTACCATATGTCAATTGAGTTTCTCAAAAATGGGTTTTTGGTCTGTTTTAAAGGTTTTTTCTTTGCTGCCGAGTAAATGTATAAATGAATGGGAATTTTGAGCGTTTGGGACTCCATTGCAACCCAGGCTGGAGGGTTTGTTTCAAAGTAAAACATTACAGCTCTAACCTGCGCAGCCCAAAAATATATGTTAAGGTTTGGGACTTGAAGTCCACCTCTGTCGTATGGCAGATACAAAAGCGAGAGTCTTATTCTTGGTCTTCGTTTATTCGATTATTATAAAGTTTGTAAAGATTTTCTTCAGTGCCTGAAAGAAGGATTGAGATGGAGACAAGGGAATTGATTGGAAAAAGTACAATATTTTGGGGAGAATGGTCATTTTCAAAATGTTAACACGACCAATGGTTGATATGGGCAGTTTTGTCCATCTATTTATAAGTTCTGTGATTGATTCTAATAGTGGGTTGTAATTTGTTGGAACTATATCTTTAATAGTAGGAGGAATTTTAACACCTAGATAAGAAAAACTCTCCTTTGCTGTTGAAAAAGGGATTGATATTGGTGGATTTAGTCTCTCTTGTTCTGTTAAGAACATTATTTCCGACTTAGTGTTGTTCATTTTGTATCCCGAAAAAACTTTGCAATCAACTCTAGTATATTTGGTACTGTCTCTGTTAAGTTGGAACAAAAAAGAATTACATCATCTGCATACAGAGCAATTTTATGTTCCATATCTCCAACTGTTATACCAATGATATTTGTGTGTTTACGGATAGCCATTGCAATTGGCTCAAGTGCTAGAGTGAATAACAATGGAGATAATGGACAACCCTGTCTTGTACCTCGCTTGAGATAAAAAGGGGAAGAAATGAGACCATTTGTCAAAATTTCAGCTTGAGGATTTGAATACAATAGTTTGACCCACTTGAGAAAATTCCCGCCAATTGAAAATCTTTCCATCACATCAAAGAGATATCGCCATTCTATCCTGTCGAAAGCTTTCTCCGCGTCTAAAGATATTATTGCGTTATCATTGCATCCCGATTTTTCGTAGACAATATTATACACTCGTCGAATATTATGAAATCCCTGCCTTCCCTGTACAAATCCATTTTGATCAATATGTATAACTTTGCCTAAATTAAGTTCCAACCTCATTGCAAGAACCTTGCTTAACATTTTTATGTCATTATTAAGCAGGGAGATGGTCTATAAGAAGTAGTGATGTTACCGACTGTGTCGAGGCTTCGAAGCGTGTGTCGAGTAATCCAGGAATTTTTTCATGAAGCGTGTATCGAGGCGTGTGTTGGTTACGTAGGTGGTGACGTAGTGATGACGTTCGAGGCCTCGCGAACCGAACCGTCACGTGACTGGTTCGAGCAGCGCTGCTTGAACGAGTCACGTGACCGTTTCGGTAATCGCTCGTGAACTTCCCGCGAAACTCAGAATAAAAGTGGCCTCGAAACGCAATGGAAACGAAACATCTCTTGGATTGGCGGATTGTTGACTATAGCAAACTTTGGTTTACTACTAGTATCATGGAACCGGCGAGAAAAAGGCGTTTTTCCCCCGTGTGGCAGCATTTTGAGCAGATCTCTCCTAGAAAGGTATAATGATGTTGGAATATAGGCTGTGAATCACAGCCTGTGATTAATATATTCTCACAGACACATACACACACCCATTATTATATATACTATATACAGTATAATATATATATATATATATATATATATATACTGTATATATACACACAGACCCATTATTATATTTTATATATACACATATACAGTTATATATATATATATATATATATATATATATATATATATATATATATAAGATAATAATGGGTGTATATATATATATATATAGTTTCCATTGGACATGCCTTGTACTTATATCCATCTTTTTTTTTTTCATTTTGAAAAGGTGAAGTGTCTGTTGTGTTCCCAGGAAATTGGATACAACAACAACACTTCATCAATGCTGAGGCATTATAGGGCCTGCATGAGAGCTTGGAGACGACCATTTAAATAAAAATGAATAATTATTTAAAAAAAACAAGGTTGTCAAGCACATTTTTTAATATCAGAATCATTTGCGCACAAATATGCAATGCTCCCAATTGTCCACATGATGGCATGGTCGTGCAAATGAAGCCTCACGAGGCTTTGCTCCAAAGATGAACTACTCGGCTGGGAGGCTTCAGTGCTTCATGAGGCTTCATCTCGCCATCACTAATAAGAAGCACATTCAGATGAACTCTTCCCTGGTTTTAACAATAATGTGATTGTTGTTGTATTCAGAGTGGGTGATAAAGTTCCAGTGAGAAATGCTTCTTGATACATATCTAATAGAGGTTTCAATAATTGATCCCTAAATATTTTGTAAATATCAATTGGAATTGCATCAGGTCCTGGGGTCTTTCCGCCTGTCAAGTTAGTAACCGCTTCATTTAATTCTTGGATTTTTATGTCAGATTGTAACACATCTTTAAATTTGTCATCAATTTGAGAAAAGTCAAGCAAATCTAAAAATTCCTTTTGCAAGTTTGGAGCCATCTCGTTATATTGGGAAGAGTATAAATTCTGATAAAAGTGTAAAAAGGTATTATTTATTTCTTTTGGGTCAACAGTTATTCCTTCACTTGATTTGATGCAGTTTATTGCTCTCTCTGATTGTTGCTGTTTTATGCGCCATGCTAGCATTTTTCCAGCCTTTTCCCCCTGTTCATAGTACGACTGCCTTAGTCTCATTAGACTCTTTGTTGCCGCATTTGCTGATAGCAAATTATATCGAGACTTAAGTTTTTGCAATTCCAAGAGTAATTGTTGGTCACTATTTTGAAAAACCTGCATTTCAATCTCTTTTATTAATTTTTCCAGCTCCTCCATTTCTTGTCGATTTATTTTGTTTTTGTGACTCGTAAAACGAATCATTTGTCCTCTCAAGAAAGCCTTGAAGGCCTCCCATCTCACAGATGCTGATGTTTGATGCGTGTTGTGCTCAAAATAAGTATCAATCTGTTTCCCGATCAACTCAACAAACTCTGGATCTTTTAACCATGCTGACTGTAATCGCCATCTGGGGTAGTGATATAATATGTTTGGAAATTCCAGGTTGAAGGATACAGGGGCATGATCAGAAATAATTATACTATCATACCAGCATTTTGTAACTCTTGAAAGTAAATCAGCAGACAGTAGAAACAAATCTATTCTGGAAAAGGTCCTGTAGGTGCCAGAGTAACATGAGAAAACCCTCTGATCTGGGTGTAGATTCCGCCAGATGTCAACCAAGTTAAAATCTTTTAAAGATTGCAACAATTCCTTTGGTGTTTGTGGATGTGATGTGTCAACTCCAGTAGATCCATCTAGTTCTGGATGTAATGTACAATTGAAGTCCCCACCGATGATCAGTTGACCAGGCAGGGGGGCTACTGACAGAAAAATATGTCTGTAAAATTCTGGGTTATCATTGTTGGTTCCATATATATTAACAAGATTACATTTTGTTGATAGAATTTCACATTGAATAATGAGAAACCTTCCGAATTTATCTTCTGTAAAATGAATTAATTTAAAAGGTATTGATTTGTGGACCAGTGTCATCACTCCCCGTGCCTGGGAACTAAAGGAAGAAGAGAACACCTGACCAGGCCAGTTTTTTCTCACTCGGTTTACATCGTCTGGAGTCAAGTGAGTCTCCTGAAGAAACACCACCTTAGCTTTGGATTGTTTGATAACTTTCATCACCTGTTGGAATGTTTTATATTGATTAAGTCCTCTCACATTCCACGAGGTAAACAATACATTTGAAGTCATGTATAAATTACAGGTATTTTAAGTGGACAGCAGAGGTCGTACTTTATAAGGCTGCAAAAACGAAAAACACAAGAAAAAAGGTTAAAAAAAACCCTAAACTTAAACGAGTGCCTACAGAACAGCAGCACCATCTATCCCCACCCAACTTATGAATCCCCAGGGGCCACAAAAGGGCCCAGCTATGATGCATCCCTGCTCCTCCGAGACCCTCACTCGACATAGGAACAAGTCACTTAACCACTCGTGAGCTCCCGCCCCTCCCATTATAACAAAAATACATTAACTCAACTATCATTTGCGTCTACGACACGTTATGAATATGATCAGCACGTTATTGTCAATCGTTTACGTCACTGTTGTCTTACGTCATCCGTCAATCATCCGCTGGCTCGGCCCGTCGCTGTTTCAGTCCCTGGATAAACTGCTCCACCGCAGCGCTGCTGTTGAATGAGTGACGTTTACCGGAGACAGTGATGAGGAATGTGGCCGGGTGTATGACTCCGTATCTCAGATCAGGGATGGAAAGAGAACTCAGCTCCTTCTTTAAAAACATGATCCTGCTCCAGAAAGAGTGCTCCCCTCGTCCTGGCCGCCTTCATCCCCCGTTGTTTATCCGCGAAGTTAGTGAACTTGACGATCACAGCCCGGGGTCGCTCCTGCTCGCCGTCGCTCCTCCCGACCCGGTGCGCGCCGTCGATGCTTAGAGTCCGGGGAAAGTTCTCGGCCCCAAGCACGTCAGGAAGCCACCTCTCCAGAAACAAAAATCCGCTCCTTCTTTTTTCTCGGGTTATCCCAACAGTCGCAAGTTTGAGCGGCGGCTTCGGTTCTCCAGGGCGTCCAACTTTATCGTTAGCGCCTCGATGGTAACTTTCTGTGCTGCGTTCAGGGACATCAGGGAAGCAATGTCGTCGTGGTTATTACCGATTCTTTCCTCAGCTGCGGCGACACGTTCGGTTACGGACTTTAATTCGTTTTGTATCCCTTTTAATACACTGAGCACACTATCAAGTTTAGCTGTAAAGTCACTTTTCAGCTCACGTATCGCTTTTAATATTGAATCATTTAATTATTTATTCATATAAAGGTTAATTTTTTAATATTTAATCATTTAATACTTTATTTAAAGGTTTATTTTTTAAATATTCAATCATTTAATATTTTTTATTTAAAGAGGTTTTTTTTAATATTCAATCATTTAATACTTTTTTTATTTAAAGGTTTATTTTTTAATATTCAATCATTTAATACTTTATTTATTTAAAGGTTTTTTTTTTTTAATATTTAATCATTTATTTTTTATTCAATTTTTTATTTATTTAAAGGTTTTTTTTTATTTCAATCTTTAATATTCTTTATTAGTAAAGTTTTTTTTAATATTCAATCATTTAATACTTTATTTATTTAAAGGTTTATTTTTTAATATTCAATCATTTAATATTTTTTTTTATTTTTTTTTAATTTTTAATCATTTAATCATCTTTACTTTATTTAAAGGTTTATTTTTTAATATTCAATCATTTAAAAGTTCTTTTTTTATTTAAATGTTTATTTTTAATAATTATATTAATATTTAATAGTTTATTTTTTTAAGTATTTTTTCTAATTTAACTATTTTATTTAAAGGTTTATTTTTTTTTAATATTCAATCATATTTAATACTTTATTTTTTTAAAGTTTTATTTTTTTTTTTTAATCATTTAATTTTTTTTTTATTTAAAGGTTTTTTTTTTAATATTTAATCATTTTACTTTATTTAAAGGTTTTTTTTTTAATATTCAATCATTTAATACTTTATTGGTTTATTTTTAATTTAATACTTTATTTAAAGGTTTATTTTTTAATATTCAATCATTTAATACTTCTTTATTTAAAGGGTTTTTTTTTTAATATTCAATCAATTTAATACTTTTTTATTATAAAGGTTTATTTTTTTTAATATTCAATCATTTAATACTTTATTTAAAGTTTTTTTTTTAATATTCAATCATTTATCTTTATTTATTTTTTTTATTTGGTTTATTTTTTTAATTTTTTATTCATTTTAATAATTTTATTTTTTTAATGATTTATTTTTTTTAATATTCAATCATTTAACTACTTTAAATTTAAAGTTTTTTTTAATATTCAATCATTTTACTTTTTTATTTAAAGGTTTATTTTTTAATATTCAATCATTTAATTATTTTATTTATTTAAAGGTTTATTTTTTTTAATATTCAATCATTTATTATTTTATTTAAAGGTTTATTTTTTTTATATTCAAATCATTTATAATTTATTTATTTAAAGGTTTATTTTTTAATATTCAATCATTTTTTTATTCTTTCTTTATTTAAAGGTTTATTTTTTTAATATTCAATCATTTAATACTTTATTTTAAGTTTTTTTAATATTTTTTTATTCATTTTATTTTTTTAATACTTTATTTAAGTTTAAAGGTTTTTTTTTATTTATTCAATCATTTAATACTTTTTTAAAGGTTTATTTTTTATATTCAATCATTTATTTTTTATTTATTTTAATTTTTTTTTTAATATTCAATCATTTAATACATTTTTTTTTTGTTAAGTATTTATTTTTATAATATTCAATCATTTAATACTTTCTTTATTTAAAGGTTTATTTTTTAATATTCAATCATTTAATACTTTATTTAATTTTTTTTTTTTTAATATTTAGTCATTTAATACTTCTTTATTTAAAGGTTTATTTTTTATATTTCAATCATTTTTATTTATTTAAAGTTTTATTTTTTAATATTCAATCATTTAATACTTTTTTAAGGTATTATTTTTAATATTCAATCATTTAATACTTTATTTAAAGGTTTATTTTTTTAATATTCAATCATTTAATACTTTTTTTTATTAAAGGTTTATTTTTTAATATTCAATCATTTAATACTTTATTTATTTAAAGGTTTATTTTTTAATATTCAATCATTTAATACTTTATTTAAAGGTTTATTTTTTAATATTTTTTAATATTCAATCATTTAATACTTTATTTAAAGGTTTATTTTTTAATATTCAATCATTTAATACTTTATTTAAAGGTTTATATTTTTAATATTCAATCATTTAATACTTTATTTAAAGGTTTATTTTTTAATATTCAATCATTTAATACTTTATTTTTAAATATTCAATCATTTAATACTTTATTTAAAGTTTTTTTTTTTATTATTATAATTTTTTTAAATATTTATTTTTAATATTTAATCATTTATTTACTTTATTTAAAAGGTTTATTTTTTAATATTCAATCATTTAATACTTTATTTATTTAAAGGTTTATTTTTTAATATTCAATCATTTAATACTTTATTTAAAGGTTTATTTAGGTAAGT
>JACEEU010001009.1:0-20000 GCA_016630915.1 Callionymus lyra
AAGCAACAATATTTAATAATATATTATTTAAAATATAAGGTACTTAAGAAAGCAGGATACAGCATAGGTGAGAATCAACGTAGTATGTGAAGAAATTTTTAGTAAGAACCCAGTAGTTATTTGGTACATGCTGTTACGCTAGTAAGGGTGGTGGTGGTGGCGGAATCAGCGGGGTTCGAACCAGTGCGTAACTGGCAAGCTCAGGAACTGGCCGTGGCAACGAGACCTTGAGTGGGAAAGTGGTTTCAGTGGACCTGAACGAAAGGTGGGCGGGGGCAAAATGGCAAATGAAAATGAAAGGTGAAAAGTGAAAATAGTGTGATCTGGGGGGAATGTATGGAACTTAATAATGGGGAGCGATGTATGCTAAAAGGTGGAGCAGGTTGAATGTAGGTGAACAAGGTTAAAAAATAAATGAGTGAAATAATGGAATAAACCAACAGTTCGTTGAACTATATAAGTTTGTAAGATAAATGGTAACAAGAATTGTATTGCAGAAAGGGGTTAAGAAAATAGATGGAATAAAGCCATGGTAAAGTGTGGTAATGATGAACGGTTTAGTCATACATATTTAGATCACTTCATAAACATAATAATTGCAAACTAGGAGTCGCTGTTATAAGGCAGATCGGAAAGCAGCCACAGTGGTGGTCAGGCTGGTGTGGTAATGTCAGAAAAGCTGTACTTGGTAATACAAGAATTCTCGCCTAGTTTTTAGAATGGTAAGATTATATGGAATTTGGGAATGAATAAAACAGAACTCAATGTTTATGAGGGAATAATAGGTTAAAAGTGGGAATATCTGGAATACAGGGAAGACAAATGAATAAACAAATAATAATGTACTGAGTTTACATATAAGCTTTAATAAATAGTGAGCTTATAGAATACACAAAGAAGGCTTACACAAGACCATCAAACCCCAAAGGGCCAATTTACTTGCAAGACGGGGCCATCATGCAAGCACCAGCAGTCACCACCACCAGGCCCAAGGCACCCACAGGCCCCACTCGCCGGACCCCCACACCCGAACCGGCCAAGCCAGAACGGCCCCGGCGAGAAAAGAAGGATATACAGAGCTCGGTGTCTAAAACTAAAACTAAAACTCCTCCAGCATTCTCAGCCTATAGCAGCTAAAGATAAACAGTTTTGTTAGTTAAGACAGCTAGAGATAAACAGTCAAGTTAATTATAGGCTTTATCGAAAAGTAAGGTTTTAAGATTATTTTTAAACATAGAGAGGGTGTCTGCCCTCCGGACTGAAGCCGGTAGTTTGTTCCACAGCAGAGGGGCTTGAAAACTGAAGGCCCTGGCTCCGAATCTACATTTAGAGATTTGTGGTATAACTAGTAGATCAGAGTTTAAGGATCGTAAGGTCCTAGAGGGTTGGTAAGTTTGGATTAAATCTTTAATGTATGTTGGTGCTAGACCATGTAAGGCTTTATAGGTTAGGAGAAGGATTTTAAATTGTATTCTAAATTCTACAGGAAGCCAATGTAGGGAAGACAGTACAGGTGTGTTCGCGCCTCTTAGTCTTAGTCAGGACACGAGCTGCAGGTGAATGAGCTGAAGATTCTGAGAGACTTTTTAGAACATCCTGACAGAAGAGACTTACAATAGTCCAGCCTGGAGGTAACAAAAGCATGGATGAGCTTCTCAGCAGCATCTAAAGGAAGGAAATGCCTAATTTTTGAAATGTTACGAAGGTGGAAGTAAGCAGTCCGTGAGATTTGTTTTATGTGTGAGTTAAATGATAAGTCCTCGTCAAAGCAGACACTGATTCTTTACAGTGGTGCTCGTAGCAGGAGCAAGTCCATTTTGTAAAGATCATTAGTTAATGATTGTCTGAGATGTTGCGGACCAACTAGTAAAACCTCAGTCTTTTCCGAGTTCAGTAGGAGGAAGTTTTTGGTCATTCATGACTTGATATCTGTGATACAGGACTGTAGTTGTGTAGCTGAATTCTTTCATCTGGCTTCATGGACAAGTAAAGTTGGGTGTCATCAGCATAACAGTGAAAATGTATAGAGTGTCTTCTAATCAAGTCCCCTAGTGGGAGCATATAGATTGTGAATAGTATTGGACCAAGAACAGAACCTTGTGGGACACCATAGCTGACCTTAGTGTGTGTCGATGAGAGGTGGTTGACATGTACATAGTGCGTTCTATCCGACAGGTAAGATTTAAACCAGTTAAGAGCAGTTCCACGAATGCCTAAATGGTTTTCTAGCCTCTGTAGAAGGATTTGGTGTCAACAGTGTCAAATGCACTGAGATCTAGAAGAACAAGAACTGAAACATGGCCCTGATCAGAGGCCATCAGTAGGTCGTTACTTACTTTTACCAGGGCGGTCTCTGTGCTGTGGTGTTCCCTAAAACCAGACTGAAACACCTCAAATTGATCATTGTCCTGGAGATAATCACAGAGCTGACTTGTTACCACTTTCTCCAGAAGTTTTGAAATGAAGACTAGATTAGAGATAGAACTATAGTTAGTGAGGACCTCTGGATCAAGAGATAGAACTATAGTTAGTGAGAACCTCTGGATCAAGAGATAGAACTATAGTTAGTGAGGACCTCTGGATCAAGAGATAGAACTATAGTTAGTGAGGACCTCTGGATCAAGAGATAGAACTATAGTTAGTGAGGACCTCTGGATCAAGAGATAGAACTATAGTTAGTGAGAACCTCTGGATCAAGAGATAGAACTATAGTTAGTGAGAACCTCTGGATCAAGAGATAGAACTATAGTTAGTGAGAACCTCTGGATCAAGAGATAGAACTATAGTTAGTGATGAACCTCTGGATCAAGCAGATAGAACTATAGTTATTGAGAACCTCTGGATCAAGATGGGGTTTTTTAACCGAGGGTTTAATTACCGCAACTTTAAAAATCTGGGCGCCACACCGCCGGCTGTTTTTTAAAATTTAATGTAAAAAAGTACTATAGTAAGTGGGAACATCTCTAAGGATCAAGAGATCAGAACATAGTTAGTGAGAACCTCTGAGGAGGATCAACCTGGGATAAGGGCTTATAAAGAGGGAGCCCCCTGATCAAGAGGGTTTTTTAAACTGAGGTTTAATCCCCCCCCCCTTTAAAAACCTGGGCCCCAAGCCCTTGGTTTTCTCGGGTATTTTAATTTTGGGAGGGGGGGTGGGAAAAACAAACAGCTGTCGAGGACTCACTGGTAGAAAGGAGTCAAAGTATGTATCAGTCATAGTGTCTGTGTCCGGTGAGGCTGCACTGGTTTATTAGAAGAATCTAGGAGGTCTTGAATCTTTCCTCTAATAGTTACAATTTTTTCATTAAAAAAGTTCATAAAGTCATTGCTACTGAGATGAGGAGGGATGGTCTGATGGACTGATGGACTGATGGACTGATGGACTGATGGACTGATGGTCTGATGGACTGATGGACTGATGGACTGATGGACTGATGGACTGATGGACTGGACTTGGACTGATGGACTGATGGACTGATGGACTGATGGACTGATGGACTGATGGACTGATGGACTGATGGACTGATGGACTGATGGACTGATGGACTGATGGACTGATGGACTGATGGACTGATGGACTGATGGACTGATGGACTGATGGACTGATGGACTGATGGACTGATGGACTGATGGACTGATGGACTGATGGACTGATGGACTGATGGACTGATGGACTGATGGACTGATGGACTGATGGACTGATGGACTGATGGTCTGATGGACTGATGGACTGATGGACTGATGGACTGATGGACTGATGGACTGATGGTCTGATGGACTGATGGACTGATGGACTGATGGACTGATGGACTGATGGACTGATGGACTGATGGACTGATGGACTGATGGACTGATGGACTGATGGACTGATGGACTGATGGACTGATGGACTGATGGACTGATGGACTGATGGACTGATGGACTGATGGACTGATGGACTGATGGACTGATGGACTGATGGTCTGATGGACTGATGGACTGATGGACTGAGTGATGACTGATGGACTGATGGACTGATGGACTGATGGACTGATGGACTGATGGACTGATGGACTGATGGTCTGATGGACTGATGGACTGATGGCTCCGTGTCAGCCTGGCTTCAGTACTGAATAAGAACTTGGGGTTATTCTTATTTGCTTCTATAAGTGATGAGTAATATGAGGCTCTGGCTGAAGAGATGTCTTGTATATTTTTAACTTCTCCTGCCAGTCCTGGTAGAATTCATTATGTTTTGATGAACCATTTCTTCTCTAGTCGTCTAGAAACCTGTTTTAATTGACGTGTTACTGAGTAAACCAGGGAGCAAGACTACTTCTGTTGACAGTCTTTTGAGTTAGTGGTGCGATGAAGTCAAGCGTATTGTGCAACGAGTCTGTAAAACTGCCCACAAAGTTATCAATGTCGGGGTGACTATGGTAGAGTTTCTTGACTCACTGAGGCGTTTTACTGACACTGAGGGAATTATTTCATAAACTTGGTAACGACACTTTCAGACAGACTTTGAGATCCTGCTCTGTAGACTCGGCTCATTTAAAATGAAGTCAAAGGTTATTAATTGATGGTCAGAAAGAAGTGAATTCTGAGGAGAGACAATAACATTTTTAATTTCAAGTCCGTATGTTAGGACAAGATCTAATGTGAGCTTAAAGCAGTGAGTCGTTCATGAACATACTGAGAGAAATGACTCCAGGATAGAGTTAAACCTGTTAGCTAAGCTATCATGGACCATATTATTATTATTATTATTATTATTATTATTATTATTATTATTATTATTATTATTATTATTATTATTATTATTATTATTATTATTATTATTATTATTATTATTATTATTATTATTATTATTATTATTATTATTATTATTATTATTATTATTATTATTATTATTATTATTATTATTATTATTATTATTATTATTATTATTATTATTATTATTATTATTATTATTATTATCATTATTATTATTATTATCATTATTATTATTATTATTATTATTATTATTATTATTATTATTAGTATTATTATTAGTATTATTATTAGTATAATACTTTCAAAAGAGTTGAAATCACAGTGTGGTCTAGTAAAGGTAGTATTAGATATACTAAAGTATAATACTTTCAAAAGAGTTGAAAAATCACAGTGTGGTCTAGTAAAGGTAGTATTAGATTATACTAAGTATAATACTTTCAAAAGAGTTGAAATCACAGTGTGGTCTAGTAAAGGTAGTATTAGATATACTAAGTATAATACTTTCAAAAGAGTTGAAATCACAGTGTGGTCTAGTAAAGGGTAGTATTAGATATACTAAGTATAATACTTTCTTTCAAAAGAGTTGAAATCACAGTGTGGTCGTGTAGTAAAGGTAGTATTAGATATACTAAGTATAATACTTTCAAAAGAGTTGAAATCACAGTGTGGTCTAGTAAAGGTAGTATTAGATATACTAAGTATAATACTTTCAAAAGAGTTGAAATCACAGTGTGGTAATAGTTGAAAGTACAGTGTTTAGATATACTAAGTATAATACTTTCAAAAGAGTTGAAATCACAGTGTGGTCTAGTAAAGGTAGTATTAGATATACTAAGTATAATACTTTCAAAAGAGTTGAAATCACAGTGTGGTCTAGTAAAGGTAGTATTAGATATACTAAGTATAATACTTTCAAAAGAGTTGAAATCACAGTGTGGTCTAGTAAAGGTAGTATTAGATATACTAAGTATAATACTTTCAAAAGAGTTGAAATCACAGTGTGGTCTAGTAAAGGTAGTATTAGATATACTAAGTATAATACTTTCAAAAGAGTTGAAATCACAGTGTGGTCTAGTAAAGGTAGTATTAGATATACTAAGTATAATACTTTCAAAAGAGTTGAAATCACAGTGTGGTCTAGTAAAGGTAGTATTAGATATACTAAGTATAATACTTTCAAAAGAGTTGAAATCACAGTGTGGTCTAGTAAAGGTAGTATTAGATATACTAAGTATAATACTTTCAAAAGAGTTGAAATCACAGTGTGGTCTAGTAAAGGTAGTATTAGATATACTAAGTATAATACTTTCAAAAGAGTTGAAATCACAGTGTGGTCTAGTAAAGGTAGTATTAGATATACTAAGTATAATACTTTCAAAAGAGTTGAAATCACAGTGTGGTCTAGTAAAGGTAGTATTAGATATACTAAGTATAATACTTTCAAAAGAGTTGAAATCACAGTGTGGTCTAGTAAAGGTAGTATTAGATATACTAAGTATAATACTTTCAAAAGAGTTGAAATCACAGTGTGGTCTAGTAAAGGTAGTATTAGATATACTAAGTATAATACTTTCAAAAGAGTTGAAATCACAGTGTGGTCTAGTAAAGGTAGTATTAGATATACTAAGTATAATACTTTCAAAAGAGTTGAAATCACAGTGTTTATTACATGTTCCTCACATGTTTCTTACATGTGTCCTCTCAAATGTTCATCACATGTTCCTTTAATGTTCCTCACATGTTCCTCACATGTTCCTCACATGTTCCTCACATGTTCCTCACATGTTCCTCACATGTTCCTCACATGTTCCTCACCTGTTCCTCACATGTTCCTCACATGTTCCTCTCATGTTCCTCTCATGTTCCTCACATGTTCCTCACATGTTTATACATGTTCCTCACATGTTCCTCACATGTTCCTCACCTGTTCCTCACCTGTTCCTCATATGTTCCTCACATGTTCCTCACATGTTCCTCACATGTTCCTCACATGTTCCTCTCATGTTCCTCACATGTTCCTCACATGTTCCTCAAATGTTCCTCTTATGTTCCTCACATGTTCCTCACATGTTCCTCACATGTTCCTCACCTGTTCCTCACATGTTCCTCACATGTTCCTCACATGTTCCTCACCTGTTCCTCTCATGTTCCTCACATGTTCCTCACATGTTCCTCACATGTTCCTCTCATGTTCCTCTCATGTTCCTCTCATGTTCCTCACATGTTCCTCTCATGTTCCTCACATGTTCCTCACATGTTCCTCACATGTTCCTCACATGTTCCTCTCATGTTCCTCACATGTTCCTCACATGTTCCTCTCATGTTCCTCAAATGTTCCTCTCATGTTCCTCTCATGTTCCTCACATGTTCCTCACATGTTCCTCACATGTTCCTCACATGTTCCTCTCATGTTCCTCATGTTCCTCACATTCTCACATGTTCCTCACATGTTCCTCACATGTTCCTCACATGTTTATTACATGTTCCTCACATGTTTATTACATGTTCCTCACATGTTTATTACATGTTCCTCTCATGTTCCTCACATGTTCCTCTCATGTTCCTCACATGTTCCTCACATGTTCCTCACATGTTCCTCACCTGTTCCTCACCTGTTCCTCACATGTTCCTCACCTGTTCCTCACATGTTCCTCACATGTTCCTCTCATGTTCCTCTCATGTTCCTCACATGTTCCTCACATGTTTATACATGTTCCTCACATGTTTATACATGTTCCTCACATGTTCCTCACATGTTCCTCACCTGTTCCTCACCTGTTCCTCACATGTTCCTCACATGTTCCTCACATGTTCCTCACATGTTCCTCACATGTTCCTCTCATGTTCCTCACATGTTCCTCACATGTTCCTCAAATGTTCCTCTCATGTTCCTCACATGTTCCTCACATGTTCCTCACATGTTCCTCACCTGTTCCTCACATGTTCCTCACATGTTCCTCACATGTTCCTCACATGTTCCTCACCTGTTCCTCTCATGTTCCTCACATGTTCCTCACATGTTCCTCTCATGTTCCTCAAATGTTCCTCTCATGTTCCTCTCATGTTCCTCACATGTTCCTCTCATGTTCCTCACATGTTCCTCACATGTTCCTCACATGTTCCTCACATGTTCCTCTCATGTTCCTCACATGTTCCTCACATGTTCCTCACATGTTCCTCTCATGTTCCTCTCATGTTCCTCAAATGTTCCTCTCATGTTCCTCTCATGTTCCTCACATGTTCCTCACATGTTCCTCACATGTTCCTCACATGTTCCTCTCATGTTCCTCACATGTTCCTCACATGTTCCTCACATGTTCCTCACACTCCTCCTTACATCACTGATCTGATCCAGCCTTACACCCCAGCTCGGGCTCTGAGGTCTGTGGATCAGAATCTACTTATGGTTCCACGCACACGGCTCAGGACCAGAGGAGAGAAATCTTTTCAGGCTGTTGCTCCTAAGCTTTGGAACAATCTTCTCTCTCTTTGCTCTTGATGGAGTCTACTGACTCCTTTAAGAAACATCAGTGTTTGATGATCTACTGACTCCTTTAAGAAACATCTGTGTTTGATGATCTACTGACTCCTTTAAGAAACATCTGTGTTTGATGATCTACTGACTCCTTTAAGAAACATCTGTGTTTGATGATCTACTGACTCCTTTAAGAAACATCAGTGTTTGATGATCTACTGACTCCTTCATGAAACATCTGTGTTTGATGATCTACTGACTCCTTTAAGAAACATCAGTGTTTGATGATCTACTGACTCCTTTAAGAAACATCTGTGTTTGATGATCTACTGACTCCTTCAAGAAACATGTGTGTTTGATGATCTACTGACTCCTTCAAGAAACATCTGTGTTTGATGATCTACTGACTCCTTCAAGAAACATCTGTGTTTGATGATCTACTGACTCCTTCAAGAAACATCTGTGTTTGATGATCTACTGACTCCTTCATGAAACATCTGTGTTTGATGATCTACTGACTCCTTTAAGAAACATCAGTGTTTGATGATCTACTGACTCCTTCATGAAACATCTGTGTTTGATGATCTACTGACTCCTTCAAGAAACATCTGTGTTTGATGATCTACTGACTCCTTCAAGAAACATCTGTGTTTGATGATCTACTGACTCCTTCAAGAAACATCTGTGTTTGATGATCTACTGACTCCTTCAAGAAACATCTGTGTTTGATGATCTACTGACTCCTTCAAGAAACATCTGTGTTTGATGATCTACTGACTCCTTCAAGAAACATCTGTGTTTGATGATCTACTGACTCCTTCAAGAAACATGTGTGTTTGATGATCTACTGACTCCTTCAAGAAACATGTGTGTTTGATGATCTACTGACTCCTTCAAGAAACATCTGTGTTTGATGATCTACTGACTCCTTTAAGAAACATCTGTGTTTGATGATCTACTGACTCCTTCATGAAACATCTGTGTTTGATGATCTACTGACTCCTTCAAGAAACATCTGTGTTTGATGATCTACTGACTCCTTCAAGAAACATCTGTGTTTGATGATCTACTGACTCCTTCAAGAAACATCTGTGTTTGATGATCTACTGACTCCTTTAAGAAACATCTGTGTTTGATGATCTACTGACTCCTTCAAGAAACATCTGTGTTTGATGATCTACTGACTCCTTCAAGAAACATCTGTGTTTGATGATCTACTGACTCCTTTAAGAAACATCTGTGTTTGATGATCTACTGACTCCTTTAAGAAACATCTGTGTGTTTGATGATCTACTGACTCCTTCAAGAAACATCTGTGTTTGATGATCTACTGACTCCTTCAAGAAACATCTGTGTTTGATGATCTACTGACTCCTTTAAGAAACATCTTAAGACGTTTCTATTTGTTCAGGCTTTTCCTTGAATTTCTCGAACTCCTGTGTTGTTCTCAGTATTATCTTGATCTTTGAAGTATGTACTATTTTGAGTATTGTTTTGATTGTTAAAGCGCTTTGTGACCCTGGTCTCGAAAAGCGCTATATAAATATATATTACTTACTTACTTACTTACATGTTCCTCACCTGTTCCTCACATGTTCCTCACATGTTCCTCACATGTTCCTCACATGTTCCTCTCATGTTCCTCACATGTTCCTCACATGTTCCTCACATGTTCCTCACATGTTCCTCACATGTTCCTCAGAGAGAAAGAAATAAATGAAACGACGGCAAACAACGTTGTGTAACATGAAGACATTTGATTGTGTGCTAAATGTATTCAATGCTGGACAATCTTCCAAGAAGTTGTGTTGAAGTTGTGTTGAAGTTGTGTAACCTGCACAAGCGTCTGCATGTTCGTGCGAGGCTGGACCTGTTTGTAAACACCTGAGATCAGAATGTGCTTCACATTCCTGGACTGTTGAGGTTTGAACTGAACAAATGTTCTTAAATGATTAATGATTAATAATTAATAAGTCGTCACGTGATTGTTTTGAGGTTTTGACCAACATTTGTATCTTTAAAGCGATTTATGAACTTCTTGAGTTTAACGTCTGTAAATATTATTATGTAGCAGTTGATGTTCATTACGGAGAAGAAGAAGGAATATTGTCTACCTATCATTCTATTCTATTCTATTTTATATTATTCTATTCTATTCTATCCATAAATATTCTATTCCATTCTATCCTGTGCTATTTATATCTATTCTATCCTATTATATCCTATTATATCCTATTATATTCTATTATATTCTATTCTATCCTATTATATCCTATTATATTCTATTATATCCTATTATATTCTATTATATTCTATCATATCCTATCCTATTATATTCTATTATATCCTATCCTATTATATTATATTATATTATATTATATCCTATCCTATTATATCCTATTATATCCTATTATATTCTATTATATTCTATCCTATTCTATCCTATCCTATCCTATCCTATCCTATCCTATCCTATCCTATTCTATTCTATCCTATTCTATTCTATTCTATTCTATTCTATTTCTATTCTATTCTATTCTATTCTATTCTATTCTATTCTATCCTATTCTATTCTATTCTATTCTATTCTATTCTATCCTATTCTATTCTATTCTATTCTATTCTATTCTATCCTATTCTATTCTATTCTATTCTATTCTATTCTATCCTATTCTGTTCTATTCTTATTCTATTCTATTCTATCCTATTATATCCTATCCTATCCTATCCTATCCTATCCTATCCTATTCTATTCTATCCTATTCTATTCTATTCTATTCTATTCTATTCTATTCTATTCTATCCTATTCTATCCTATCTCTATCCTATCCTATCTCTATTCTATTCTATCCTATTCTATTCTTATTCTATTCTATCTCTATTATATCCTATTATATTCTATTATATCCTATTATATTCTATTATATTCTATCATATCCTATCCTATTATATTCTATTATATCCTATCCTATTATATTATATTATATTATATTATATCCTATCCTATTATATCCTATTATATCCTATTATATTCTATTATATTCTATCCTATTCTATCCTATCCTATCCTATCCTATCCTATCCTATCCTATCCTATCCTATCCTATCCTATCCTATCCTATTCTATCCTATTCTATCCTATTCTATTCTATTCTATCCTATTCTATTCTATCCTATCCTATCCTATTCTATCCTATCCTATTCTATCCTATTCTATCCTATCCTATTCTATCCTATTCTATCCTATCCTATTCTATCCTATTCTATCCTATCCTATTCTATTCTATCCTATCCTATTCTATCCTATTCTATTCTATCCTATCCTATTCTATCCATAAATATTCTATTATATTCTATCCTATCCTATCCTATCCTATCCTATTCTATTCTATCCTATTCTATCCTATCCTATTCTATTCTATCCTATTCTATCCTATCCTATTCTATCCTATCCTATCCTATTCTATCCTATTCTATCCTATCCTATTCTATTCTATCCTATCCTATTCTATCCTATTCTATTCTATCCTATCCTATTCTATCCATAAATATTCTATTCTATTATATTCTATTCTATCCTATTCTATTCTATCCATAAATATTCTATCCTATTCTATCCTATTCTATCCTATTCTATCCTATTCTATCCTATTCTATTCTATCCATAAATATTCTATCCTATTCTATCCTATTCTATTCTATCCATTATTCTATCCTATTCTATCCTATTCTTCTTTCTGTCCTATTCTATCCTATTCTATTCTATCCATAAATATTCTATCCTATTCTATCCTATTCTATTCTATCCATAAATATTCTATTCTATTATATTCTATCTATTCTATTCTCTTCTCTTATCTCTTCTCTTCTCTTCTCTTCTCTTCTCTTCTCTTCTATTCTCTTCTCTTCTCTTCTTTCTCTTCTCTTCTCTTCTCTTCTCTTCTCTTCTCTCTCTCTCCTCTTCTCTTCTCTTCTCTTCTCTTCTCTTCTCTTCTCTCCTAATCTATTCTATTCTATTCTATTCTATTCTATTCTCTTCTCTTCTCTTCTCTTCTCTTCTCTTCTTTCTTCTCCTCATCTTCTCTTCTCTTCTCTCCTATTCTATCCTATTCTATTCTATTCATAAATATTCTATTCGATCCCATTCTATGCTATGCTATTTATATCTCTTCTCTTCTCTTCTCTTCTCTTCTCTTCTCTTCTTCTTTCTTCTCTTCTTCTTCTCTCTTCTTCTTTCTTCTCCATCTTCTTTTTCTCTTCTATTCTATTCTATTCTATTCTATTCTATTCTATTCTATTCTATTCTATTCTATTCTCTTCTCTACTCTTCTCTTCTCTTCTATTCTATTCTCTTCTATTCTCTTCTATTCTCTTCTATTCTCTTCTCTCCATCTTCTCTCTCTCTCTCGCTCCTTATATGGCGAAGGACTCGACGATGAAGGGCGGAAACGCCGCGCGGTGGCTGCTGGGTAACAGACATCCAGGAAGAGAAAAACGCCGAAGATTCCCGAAGCTTCAGTCACACTTCGGATCCTTGAACGCAGCACAGACGGGACCAAACCAGAGCTCGAACCTTTGGAAGGTGAGAAAAGAGGCTTTTGGTCTTTGGTTTGACGTTTAATCCTCGAAGAGTCGAAGCTTCATCGAACTCGAGCTTCAAGTGCGTCTGAATGGATCCTTGTTGCTCCATTGTTGTCACTTTAGTTCACTTTTACTGCTTTAAACTCTTCATTCTGCACTGGAGGGCTTTAAACCTAGTGTGTGTGTGTGTGTGTGCGTGCGTGCGTGCGTGCGTGTGCGTGTGTGTGTGTGTGCAGGAGTCAAAGGGCGTGAACACAACATGACGCGTTCAGGCTCTGCTGACTAGACGCGGAACAGGAAGTGAACAAATAAAGGAACATTCATGTAAAACGTTGATAATAATGATTCATATGAACAGTCTCGCGTGTTAGCTGCTCATGCTAGTCTGTTAGCATTACGATTCTTTGTCCTGGTTCTATGAACCACACCATGTTTATTATCACCCGTGATGCGTTCATGAACCACAACATGTATTTATTATCACCCGTGATGCGTTCATGAACCACACCATGTATTTATTATCACCCGTGATGCCTTCATGAACCACAACATGTATTTATTATCACCCGTGATGCCTTCATGAACCAAAACATGTATTTATTATCACCCGTGATGCCTTCATGAACCAAAACATGTATTTATTATCACCCGTGATGCGTTCATGACCCAAAACATGTATTTATTATCACCCGTGATGCGTTCATGAACCAAAACATGTATTTATTATCACCCGTGATGCGTTCATGAACCACACCATGTTTATTATCACCCGTGATGCCTTCATGAACCAAAACATGTATTTATTATCACCCGTGATGCGTTCATGAACCACACCATGTATTTATTATCACCCGTGATGCGTTCATGAACCACAACATGTATTTATTATCACCCGTGATGCGTTCATGAACCACACCATGTATTTATTATCAACCGTGATGCGTTCATGAACCATACCATGTATTTATTATCACCCGTGATGCGTTCATGAACCACAACATGTATTTATTATCACCCGTGATGCGTTCATGAACCACAACATGTATTTATTATCACCCGTGAAGCATTCATGAACCACACCATGTATTTATTATCACCCGTGATGCGTTCATGAACCACAACATGTATTTATTATCACCCGTGATGCGTTCATGAACCACACCATGTATTTATTATCACCCGTGATGCGTTCATGAACCATACCATGTATTTATTATCACCCGTGATGCGTTCATGAACCATCACCCATGTATTTATTATCACCCGTGATGCGTTCATGAACCACACCATGTATTTATTATCACCCGTGATGCGTTCATGAACCACAACATGTATTTATTATCACCCGTGATGCGTTCATGAACCACACCATGTATTTATTATCACCCGTGATGCGTTCATGAACCACAACATGTATTTATTATCACCCGTGATGCGTTCATGAACCACAACATGTATTTATTATCACCCGTGATGCGTTCATGAACCACAACATGTATTTATTATCACCCGTGATGCGTTCATGAACCACAACATGTATTTATTATCACCCGTGATGCGTTCATGAACCACACCATGTATTTATTATCACCCGTGATGCGTTCATGAACCACACCATGTATTTATTATCACCCGTGATGCGTTCATGAACCACACCATGTATTTATTATCACCCGTGATGCGTTCATGAACCACACCATGTATTTATTATCACCCGTGATGCGTTCATGAACCACACCATGTATTTATTATCACCCGTGATGCGTTCATGAACCACACCATGTTTATCACCCGTGATGCGTTCATGAACCACACCATGTTTATCACCCGTGATGCGTTCATGAACCACACCATGTACCTTTACGCACCAGGGATCACCCGTGATGCGTTCATCACACCATGAAGAGAAACACACACCTGAAGAGCAAACACACACCTATGAGAACTCAACCGTGATGGCGCTCACCTGAAGAGAAACACACACCTGAAGGAGAAACACACACCTGAAGAGAAACACACACCTGAAGAGAAACACACACCTGAAGAGAAACACACACCTGAAGAGAAACGCACACCTGAAGAGAAACGCACACCTGAAGAGAAACGCACACCTGAAGAGAAACACACACCTGAAGAGAAACACACACCTGAAGAGAAACACACACCTGAAGAGAAACACACACCTGAAGAGAAACACACTTTACTTGTCGACTGATTCTGGAGGAACATGTTTGAACACCAAGTGAGCCTGAAGGCAGCACGAGGTCAAGGGCGTGTCTGTCTAATCTTTAGTCTTTATAAACAAATGACCTTTGAACTGGAATTGATGGACATTAAAACAAATGATTATTTAACTTGTTTCACAACAAACATGTATTTAATGAAGAAAAACAAATGTTTACTCGCAACATAAACACATCTCAACATCAAAACAAACTTCAACTCCTCTTGACCCTTGACCTTCAGGTCTTGACCCTTGACCTTCAGGTCTTGACCCTTGACCTTCAGGTCTTGACTCGCCTGCACAACATTCTTCACTAACAAGACTTTTCTTCTCGTCTCTTGTTCAACATTCATGTTGAAATGATTCAACTTGGATTTAAAAAAAACATTAAAGTTAGAAGTTTCAAGTGCTCTGACATCAATACAGGATCAATACATGATCAATACATGATCAATCCTGGATAAATACATGATCAATCCAGGATCAATACATGATCAATACATGATCAATCCTGGATCAATCCAGGATCAATCCAGGATCAATACATGATCAATACATGATCAATCCTGGATCAATACAGGATCGATCCCGGATCAATACATGATCAATACATGATCAATCCAGAATCAATACAGGATCAATACATGATCAATACATGATCAATCCTGGATCGATACATGATCGATCCCGGATCAATACATGATCAATACATGATCAATCCAGGATCAATACAGGATCAATACAGGATCAATACAGGATCAATACATGATCAATCCTGGATCAATACATGATCAATCCTGGATCGATACATGATCGATCCCGGATCAATACATGATCAATCCTGGATCAATACATGATCAATACATGTTCAATCCTGGATCAATACATGATCAATCCATGATCGATACATGATCAATACATGATCGATACATGATCGATACATGATCAATACATGACCGATCCTGGATCAATGGTTGAAGACGTTCTTCTGGTCCTCAGTCATGGCTGAACTCGCGGGGCTGGTGCAGCGTCTGGAGGTTGCTGTGACTCGTCTGGAGAACATGTCGGGCTCTGGAGCTGCTGCTGCTGCTGGAGGTACGAGCGCCTGTTGCTGTGACGCTGTGTCTGGTTCAAGTATTTATGTTTTTATCAAGTGTTTTATTCTTCAGAGAATAACGTTTATATTTGACATTTTTACTTCATATCACAGTACAAGGATATATAGTGTAGTAACAAGTATATATGTGTAGTATTGTCCAGTACTTGACTCTGGTGTAGTGATAGTGTAGTAACAAGTATATATGTGTAGTATTGTCCAGTACTTGACTCTGGTGTAGTGATAGTGTAGTAACAAGTATATATGTGTAGTATTGTCCAGTACTTGACTCTGGTGTAGTGATAGTGTAGTAACAAGTATATATGTGTAGTATTGTCCAGTACTTGACTCTGGTGTTGTGATAGTGTAGTAACAAGTATATATGTGTAGTATTGTCCAGTACTTGACTCTGGTGTTGTGATAGTGTAGTAACAAGTATATATGTGTAGTATTGTCCAGTACTTGACTCTGGTGTAGTGATAGTGTAGTAACAAGTATATATGTGTAGTATTGTCCAGTACTTGACTCTGGTGTAGTGATAGTGTAGTAACAAGTATATATGTGTAGTATTGTCCAGTACTTGACTCTGGTGTAGTGATAGTGTAGTAACAAGTATATATGTGTAGTATTGTCCAGTACTTGACTCTGGTGTTGTGATAGTGTAGTAGCAAGTATATATGTGTGAGTATTGTCCAGTACTTGGACTCTGGTGTTGTGATAGTGTAGTAACAAGTATATATGTGTAGTATTGTCCAGTACTTGACTCTGGTGTTGTGATAGTGTAGTAACAAGTATATATGTGTAGTATTGTCCAGTACTTGACTCTGGTGTTGTGAATAAGTGTAGTAACAAGTATATATGTGTAGTATTGTCCAGTACTTGACTCTGGTGTTGTAGTATTTACAGACCACATGACTCTTGAAGTCGTAACTACTTTCATTTGTTTTCAAACCAAAATATGTCCAAACATCAGCTTTAAAAGCTGCTGGACTCACTGTATCCTCTCGTCCTCAGTCATCATTCTTCCTTTAGCTGAGGAGGACGTAACAACTGCTGCCATCTAGAGGCCGGAAGTTTAATTGCAACACAAACACATTTTTTTATGTTAATGTAAAATGTTTATATTTATACAAACTTTCTTTAAATGAAAATCATGAAAATACTTTGAAGTTTTAAATAAATACTTCACTTCAGTTGTGTCTGCGTACGTGGAGGCCTTTGATGACATCATCGCCTCTTCACTCAACGCCTACTTGACCTTGAGCCAGAAGATCGGAGGAGACGTCCAGAGACACGTGAGTGACGACAACCGCACACAACCGCACACAACCACCATCAACCACCATCAACCGCTAACAACCACCATCAACCGCACACAACCACCATCAACCGCACACAACCGCACACAACCGCACTCAACCGCACACAACCACCATCAACCACCATCAACCACCATCAACCGCACACACAACCGCACACAACCACCATCAACCGCACACAACCACCATCAACCGCACACAACCACCATCAACCGCACACAACCACCATCAACCACCATCAACCACCATCAACCGCACACACAACCGCACACAACCACCATCAACCACCATCAACCGCACACAACCACCATCAACCACCATCAACCGCACACAACCACCATCAACCGCACACAACCACCATCAACCACCATCAACCGCACACAACCACCAACAACCGCACACAACCACCATCAACCGCACACAACCACCATCAACCGCACACAACCACCATCAACCGCACACAACCACCATCAACCGCACACAACCACCATCAACCGCACACAACCACCATCAACCACCATCAACCACCTCCATCAACCACTATCAACCACCATAAACCACCATCAACCGCACACAACCACCATCAACCACCATCAACCACCATCAACCACTATCAACCACCATAAACCACCATCAACCGCACACAACCACCATCAACCACCATCAACCGCACACAACCACCATCAACCACCATCAACCGCACACAACCACCATCAACCACCATCAACCGCACACAACCACCATCAACCGCACACAACCACCATCAACCGCACACAACCACCATCAACCGCACACAACCGCCATCAACCACCATCAACCGCACACAACCACCATCAACCGCACACAACCACCATCAACCACTATCAACCACCATAAACCACCATCAACCGCACACAACCACCATCAACCACCATCAACCACCATCAACCACTATCAACCACCATCAACCACCATCAACCGCACACAACCACCATCAACCACCATCAACCGCACACAACCACCATCAACCGCACACAACCACCATCAACCACCATCAACCACCATCAACCACCATCAACCACACACAACCACCATCAACCACCATCAACCACCATCAACCACTATCAACCACCATAAACCACCATAAACCGCACACAACCACCATCAACCGCACACAACCACCATCAACCACCATCAACCACCATCAACCACCATCAACCGCACACAACCACCATCAACCACCATCAACCACCATCAACCACCATCAACCACCATCAACCGCACACAACCACCATCAACCGCACACAACCACCAACAACCACCATCAACCACCATCAACCACCATCAACCGCACACAACCACCATCAACCACACACAACCACAACCACCATCAACCGCACACAACCACCATCAACCGCACACAACCACCATCAACCACCATCAACCACAACACGCACACAACCACCATCAACCGCACACAACCACCATCAACCGCACACAACCACCATCAACCGCACACAACCACCAACAACCACCATCAACCACTATCAACCACCATCAACCGCACACAACCACCAACAACCACCATCAACCACCATCAACCACCATCAACCGCACACAACCACCATCAACCGCACACAACCACCATCAACCGCACACAACCACCATCAACCACACACAACCGCACACAACCGCACACAACCACCATCAACCGCACACAACCACCATCAACCGCACACAACCACCATCAACCGCACACAACCACCATCAACCGCACACAACCACCATCAACCGCACACAACCACCATCAACCACCATCAACCACACACAACCGCACACAACCACCATCAACCGCACACAACCACCATCAACCACCATCAACGCACACTGATGGACGCACACAATCACCTGTTCACACGTGTGTTGTTCCTCAGGCTGACATGATGAAACAGGCGTTCACGTGCCAGAGACAACTGCTACTGACCGCTGCCTCCAGCCAGAAGCCCTCGGAGGTCCTGTATAACACACACACACACACACACACTCACACACGGCTACATACACACACTCACACACGGCTACACACACACACACACGGCTACACACACATGATCAGAGTTGATTGATGACATAATGACACTTGATTGACACAAACATGAGTTGAAAACAATACTTCGTTGCTTAGCAACCAGTGAAAATAAAAATAATTGTTTAGATAAAGTTACAGTAACTTCAAAGTATTTTTATATTATTGTTATTACGTTATATTATTACCATTATATGTTGTTATATGTTATTATATTATTACTATTATGTTATTATTACTATTATATTATTACTATTATGTTATTATATTATTACTATTGTATGTTGTTATTACTATTATATTATAACTATTATAGTATTACTATTATATGTTATTATATTATTATGTTATTATATTATTATGTTATTACTATTATATGTTATTATATTATTACTATTATGTTATTATATTATTATGTTATTATATTATTACTATTATATGTTATTATATTATTATGTTATTATATTATTATGTTATTATATTAT
>JACEEU010001009.1:25000-30626 GCA_016630915.1 Callionymus lyra
AGCGTGACTCTACTGTCACTTTACTGTGACTAGAGCGTGACTTTACTGTCACTTTACTGTCACTTTACTGTGACTAGAGCGTGACTCTACTGTCACTTTACTGTCACTTTACTGTGACTAGAGCGTGACTTTACTGTCACTTTACTGTGACTAGAGCGTGACTTTACTGTCACTTTACTGTGACTAGAGCGTGACTTTACTGTCACTTTACTGTGACTAGAGCGTGACTTTACTGTCACTTTACTGTGACTAGAGCGTGACTCTACTGTCACTTTACTGTGACTTTACTGTGACTAGAGCGTGACTCTACTGTCACTTTACTGTGACTAGAGCGTGACTCTACTGTCACTTTACTGTGACTAGAGCGTGACTCTACTGTCACTTTACTGTGACTAGAGCGGGACTTTACTGTCACTTTACTGTGACTAGAGCGTGACTCTACTGTCACTTTACTGTGACTAGAGCGTGACTTTACTGTCACTTTACTGTGACTTTACTGTCACTTTACTGTGACTAGAGAGTGACTCTACTGTCACTTTACTGTGACTAGAGCGTGACTTTACTGTCACTTTACTGTCACTTTACTGTGACTAGAGCGTGACTCTACTGTCACTTTACTGTCACTTTACTGTGACTAGAGCGTGACTTTACTGTCACTTTACTGTGACTAGAGCGTGACTTTACTGTCACTTTACTGTGACTAGAGCGTGACTTTACTGTCACTTTACTGTGACTAGAGCGGGACTCTACTGTCACTTTACTGTGACTAGAGCGCTGAAGCTGACTTACTGTCACTTTACTGTGACTAGAGCGTGACTCTACTGTCACTTTACTGTGACTAGAGCGTGACTCTACTGTCACTTTACTGTGACTAGAGCGTGACTTTACTGTGACTAGAGCTTGACTTTACTGGGACTAGAGCGTGACTTTACTGTGACTAGAGCTTGACTTTACTGTGACTAGAGCGTGACTTTACTGTCACTTTACTGTGACTAGAGCGGGACTTTACTGTGACTTTACTGTGACTAGAGCGTGACTTTACTGTGACTAGAGCGTGACTTTACTGTGACTAGAGCGTGACTTTACTGTGACTTTACTGTGACTAGAGCGGGACTTTACTGTGACTAGAGCGTGACTTTACTGTGACTTTACTGTGACTAGAGAGTGACTTTACTGTGAATGATGTAACCTCTCGTCTCCTCAGACGGAGATTCCGGTGCCGGAGCAGTTCAAGACCACCTGGAACGGCAGCAAGCTGGTCACCACGGCAACAGAGATGGCAGGATAGACGAGCTTAACCTTGACCCGTGACCTCCACCCACCAGCTTCACCTGTAGACTGAGTCTTTGTCGACTTCCCCGTCTCAGCCAATCACAGCTTCAGATGCTCACGCCAACCAGAGGAGCAATCCTCGAGCCAATCAGCAGGGGGCAGCAAACCACCCTGCTTTGAATCAGCCAATCAAATGTTTGTCTCACGAGGAGTTAATGAATATGCAAAACTAACACTCGTCCAATCACTGCTGGTCTTTAAGAAAGTGTTTACGCTTCAAAATAATCATGAAAACATTCCCGTAACATTCCATGAAAATGTCTTTCTTTACCTTCATTAGTTCTGGTGACGTCAATAAAAAAGTTGCAATAAGTCAAGTTGTTGATTCATCCGACGCGAGAATGTCTCGGCTCTGTTCCATATCAGTAACCATAGTAACCTGTTCTCTTCAAAGGACCCGCTCGGCTGTCAGTGACATGATGATGTCATCAGTGCTGCACATCAGCCTGTTGAATGTTCGCTCCGTTGCAAATAAATCCTTTTCTCTGAACGATCTCTTCACAAGAGAGAAGTTGGATTAATTGTCTTTCAGAGACAGAGAGAGCAAGAGTTTATTCATCTGAACCAACTCTGTCCAGTAGGGAGCGCTGTCCTAGGGAAGCCTTGCCTCTGGTCGTGAGGGAGGTCTTGCTACAGTTTTTAGGGAGAGTTGTTCAAAGTCATTCAGACTCAGGAATTCACTTATTTTGTGTCTCAGATGATCTTGGTTGGATCTACAAGACCTTTCTACTGTGTTGATCTGTCTAAAATCACATACTTCTTAGTATACTAGAAGTTGGTATGCATCAAGATAGTGTACTTACTGACCAGTAACTAATCCTCCACGAGTGTTTGTCTCAAACATACTTCTCTTAGTATACTAGAAGTTGGTATGCATCAAGATAGTGTACTTGCTGACCAGTAACTAATCCTCCACGAGTGTTTGTCTCAAACATACTTCTCTTAGTATACTAGAAGTTAGTATGCATCAGTATAGTGTACGTACTAACTAGTAACTAATCCTCCACAGATAGTATGTCTCAAACATACTTCTCTTAGTATACTAGAAGTTAGTATCATCAGGATAGTGTACGTACTAACTAGTAACTAATCCTCCACAGATAGTATGTCTCAAACATACTTCTCTTAGTATACTAGAAGTTAGTACCATCAGGATAGTGTACGTACTAACTAGTAACTAATCCTCCACAGATAGTATGTCTCAAACATACTTCTCTTAGTATACTAGAAGTTAGTATCATCAGGATAGTGTACGTACTAACTAGTAACTAATCCTCCACAGATAGTATGTCTCAAACATACTTCTCTTAGTATACTAGAAGTTAGTATCATCAGGATAGTGTACGTACTAACTAGTAACTAATCCTCCACAGATAGTATGTCTCAAACATACTAATCTTAGTATACTAGAAGTTAGTATCATCAGGATAGTGTACGTACTAACTAGTAACTAATCCTCCACAGATAGTATGTCTCAAACATACTTCTCTTAGTATACTAGAAGTTAGTATCATCAGGATAGTGTACGTACTAACTAGTAACTAATCCTCCACAGATAGTATGTCTCAAACATACTTCTCTGAGTATACTAGAAGTTAGTATCATCAGGATAGTGTACGTACTAACTAGTAACTAATCCTCCACAGATAGTATGTCTCAAATCAAACTCTGCTGCTACACACTAACAGGAAATGACGCGACAGCTTCTTCTTCTACTACTATTTAACGATGATTTCAACCAGCTGTAGGAACACTAGCGACACCTGCTGGCAGCACGTTAGGTTTGGAAGAAGAAATAAATAAAAAATATGAGAAACAAAATATTCACAAGATATTTAAGCTGGTATCAGCAGTGAAGACGTTTCATCCTCGTACTGCTGCTGAAAATACACCTGGAAGTATATGAATATATATATATATATATGATGTAACTTCCGTTTATAACGTCACTAAGATGGAGTAATTTAGTGTAGAAAGTGTCCATCGATTCATACTCAGTTTTGTGGGCGTTTTAGTGTCAATTTAGTGAGTATGAATCACTACATTTACATACTAAGAATTGAGACGCACTTACACACTAAAAAGACTAACTTTGAGTACACAAGTATGTGATTTGAGACGCATCTTAATCTTTAAAGTATGTACTTTTTTGAGTATTGTTTTGATTGTCTAAGCGCTTTGTGACCCTGGTCTCGAAAAGCGCTATATAAATAAATATTAATTACTTACTTACTTACTAAAAAGACTAACTTTGAGTACACAAGTATGTGATTTGAGTCAATCTACCTCCTGGTCCTTCAGTGTTCTTGAAAGACTTCTTATCTTCCATTGTTCAAATCTGTTCTTATTCTTGAGACTTGAATCTTCATGACGTCACTAAAGAACTTTAACAGAAGCTTTAATTTTGAGCAACATGTTTCTGAACCTGAACATTTCTAATGTATCTGTAGGTAAGGTAAGGTAAGGTAAGGTAAGGTAAGGTAAAACTTTATTGATCCTCAGAAGGTCTCCTTCAGGAAATTTGTTGTTTTTTTTCCAATAGCCACAGCAAATACAGCAATTTTTATTAAAAAAAATAAATCAAAATAAAATAAGAACAAGAACAAAGAGAAATAAAGATAAAGAACAAGATGATACAATCTAAGTCTAAAGATAAAGATAAAGAACAAGATGACACAATCTAAGTCTAAAGATAAAGACAAAGAACAAGATGATACAATCTAAGTCTAAAGATAAAGATAAAGAACAAGATGACACAATCTAAGTCTGAAAGACAAAAAACAAAAAAGTCTAAAGATAAAGATAAAGAACAAGATGACACAATCTAAGTCTAAAGATAAAGATAAAGAACAAGATGACACAATCTAAGTCTAAAGATAAAGACAAATAACAAGATGATACAATCTAAGTCTAAAGATAAAGACAAAGAACAAGATGATACAATCTAAGTCTAAAGATAAAGATAAAGAACAAGATGACACAATCTAAGTCTAAAGATAAAGACAAAGAACAAGATGATACAATCTAAGTCTAAAGATAAAGATAAAGAACAAGATGACACAATCTAAGTCTAAAGATAAAGACAAAGAACAAGATGATACAATCTAAGTCTAAAGATAAAGATGATACAATCTAAGTCTAAAGATAAAGAACATAGGTCAAAGAAAAACAACAAAGACAAACATAGAACATCAAGATACTTTTACTTCTGCCTCTGAACTCAGAATTATAAAGTCTTATAATACGAGGAATGAATGAGTCCCTGAGTCTATTAGTGTTGCATCATGGGAGGAGCATTCGTGCTTCATCTGCTTCTGTGTTCACTGATGACAGTGTTCAGAGGATGATGTCATCATGATGACAGTAGTTTGTTCAATGATCTCAGCAACTGTCACCAGTGAGTCCAGCTTCATTCCAACCACAGAGCTTCTGTCCAACCTGTTGACCTGTTGACCTGTTGACCTGTTGACCTCCTCTTGGACACATTTCCACCCCAACACACCACAGCATAGAACACTGGCCACCACAGACTGGTAGAACATGCAGAGGAGCTTCTTGCAGATGTTAATGATGGAAGCCTCCTCAGAAAGTACTTCTACTCTGAACTTTCTTAGACACATGGTCTGTGTTGCAGGTCTGTTTACTGTCCAGACAAACATGAGGTACTTATAGTTGACAACTATCTCCACCTCGTCGCCTCTGATGGACACTGTTTGTCCTGAACCTCCTGAAGTCCAAGACCAGCTCCTTGGTCTTTGAGGTGTTCAAGAGGTTCCTCTCACTCCAGTCCAAAGTCACGGATCAGACTCTGTACTCGTCTTCGCTTTGGGTTAGGGTTACCCTAACCCTTCGCTTTGCTTTGATGATCTACTGACTCCTTCAAGAAACATCTGTGTTTGATGATCTACTGACTCCTTCAAGAAACATCTGTGTTTGATGATCTACTGACTCCTTCAAGAAACATCTGTGTTTGATGATCTACTGACTCCTTCAAGAAACATCTGTGTTTGATGATCTACTGACTCCTTCAAGAAACATCTGTGTTTGATGATCTACTGACTCCTTCAAGAAACATCTGTGTTTGATGATCTACTGACTCCTTCAAGAAACATCTGTGTTTGATGATCTACTGACTCCTTCAAGAAACATCTGTGTTTGATGATCTACTGACTCCTTTAAGAAACATCTGTGTTTGATGATCTACTGACTCCTTTAAGAAACATCTGTGTTTGATGATCTACTGACTCCTTTAAGAAACATCTGTGTTTGATGATCTACTGACTCCTTCAAGAAA
>JACEEU010001010.1:0-20919 GCA_016630915.1 Callionymus lyra
CAGACTTTTGTGTGTTTAGTCAGTCCAGGTTTTGAAAAACATTTCCTCCCACATCCAGAGCAGATCAGTGATTTGTGATCATCATCTTTCTTCTCACTGACATGAACTTTTGGATTCTCAAGAGAGTTTGAACATGACTTCGTGTTACTGGTTTCTCTCCAGTCTTCACTGTCATCAGTGTCAGATTCAGAACACAGCCCCCTCTGGTGGTCAGGATGGAGAGGTGTATGCAAGTAGCTGGCTGGTTCTGGTCCTGGTCCTCCACAGTTGTCTCCATCATCTTCTGCCTTCATTTGTGGAGTCAGGTTGTTGGTGTCGTCATCATATTCATTCTTCACATCAACAGGAGTGTGGAAGAACTGGGAGGCATTTTCTTCTTCATCTTGTATATTCTCCGCCTCTTCTTCTTTAATGAGTTCATGTTTATGTTCCTCCTGAATCAGACTGAAGCTGCACTTCTGTTCCTCAACTTCTTCTTTGATCACCAGCAGCTGATGAACATCTGCAGCGACACAAACACACCTGAGTCACTGACCAATCAAATATTGATGAACTCTTGTTGGTGTTGTATCAGTAGCAAGGTATATATTTGAAATTCACAAGTAAGTTAGTAAGTAATTTGTATTTATATAGCGCTTTTCCAGACCAGGGTCACAAAGCGCTTTAACAATCAAAACAATACTCAAAAAAGTATACACTTTAAAGATCAAGATAATACTGAGAACAACACAGGAGTTCCAGAAAATCAAGGAGAAGCCTAAACAAATAAAAAGGTCCTAAGATGTTTCTTGAAAGAGTCAGTAGATCCATCAAGCTCACAAGTCAGTAATTTCATTTTACAGTTATAACTCATCTCGTAATACTGTCATGTTATATCATTTATCACTGCTAGGAAAGTCTGATCCCGGTGTAATATCTGTGTTATCAGTAAGATTAAAAATAATCATTGGATTGTATTTTTACGTACACACAGACACTTTATTGATCCTCAAAGGAAAAACTATCCATTTATCTACATATGTTATAAGATCAGGTCTAATGGAAGAAAATTACGTTAACATAAGTTAAATATTGAGTTTAATTCTCAGCAAATTTACAAGCTTAGAGGAAAAATGTACACATTTACACTCGTCTGAACTCCTTTATAACAGTGTGATCTATGTCAAAAAATATTTTAAAAGAACGATTATAAACTGTTAATAAAGTCTCAATTGATGTTTTAATTGCATTTTGTTTCTGATCACGAAAAGGGAAATTATTGGGATTTATTTAGAAGAAAAAGCATTTTTTCACAGAACCAACGTTAAAAAGAGAGTCGGTCTCACCAGATATGAGATTAAAACATGACATCGCTTGACAAAAGTTCAAGAGCAGGTTTCGAACCCGCGACTCCAAAAGACGAGACATCACATTAACTAACTGAGTTAAACAAACGTTGTCTTATAGTGAAGGCTCAAAGTGGACTATTGTTTCTGTTTGAATCCTTTGACATCGGAATTCAATCTTTCTTTTTATATTAAATTATTGATATTAAAATCTTGTCAGAACTGTAAAGAGGGTTGAGAATCTTATCAGGTCCTTCCTCGTCCTCCTTTATCCACATCCACACCTCTCCTGTCATTCAAGTCAGAATGAAGGTTGTGTTAGGATATGACAACTTTACTGTAATCTATCATCTAGATTCAACACACATTTAAATAATCACTTAAATAACTGATAATCTTTCATATTTAATTCATATTAAAATAATCATTTAAATAACTGATCATATTTTATATTTAATTCATATTAAAATAATCATTTAAATAACTGATAATATTTCACATTTAATTCATATTAAAATAATCATTTAAATAACTGATAATATTTCATATTTAATTCATATTAAAACAATCATTTAAATAACTGATATTATTTCATATTTAATTCATATTAAAACAATCATTGCCTCTGTTTCTAAATTCACATGCACAGGTCAGATAAAAGTCTTTCTCACACTGAGAGCAAAGCAATATGCAATCTGATGAATTTCTGATGAATTCAATCTGAAAATCTCAGTAAACTGAGAACCTGTGTGAGAACTCGCACTGAAAGACATCTTTGCGTTCTGGCACTTGAAGACATCTGCGATAGATCTCTCTGCTTGCTAGCGCCGTGACCCTTGGCGTGGACTGCTGGAAGGTAAGGTAAGGTAAAATTTTGTCCCTCAGAGGCTCCTTGGGAAATTGTTTTTTACCAATAGCCACAATTTTTCATAAACAATAAAAATAATAAAAAATAAAATAAAAAAATAAAGAGGAAAAATACACAGTCAGTCTAAAACAAAGAAGGCAAGAAAAAAAAACAAAGACTAACATGGAACAAACATCCAGATACTTTCACTCCACTCCTCCCCGAACTCAGAATTGTACAATTTAATAGCCGAGGGATGAATGAGTCCCTGAGTCTATTTGTTTTGCACCTGGGTAGGAGCATTCGTGCACTCATTCTGCTTCTGAAGGTCGATTCGATTCCGTATTATTGTTTTCAACTCTTCTTTATTTTCTTCCCTTCATTGTTTTTCTCTTAAGTATTTGGGTTGGTTTTGGTAATAATTATCTTTTCTCTTTATTAAGTAACATTCTTTGTTGACAATAGTTATTTTACTATTATTCCTGTTTCTTTATTAAGGTATATGTGTACATATTTATAGTTAATTGGTGGTATAATTTGGTTAAGAAGAAAAAGAATATATATACCTGTATATATATATATATATATATATATATATATAAACACACATATTTGCCTTGGTGCCCTTAAATGTATGCTCTTCTTTAAGGCAACACTTGCCTTGACCTTAAAACGATTAAATTCGAAGCCTGCATATAACAGTATTATTATTGTATCAATGCTGGTATTGTTTTAAGTGACATACATTTACCATCAGAGTTGTAACTAGTAGGAGTTAATACAAAATGTATTGAATATTGCATGAAAATATTTCCAACAAGTAAAACAATACAGTCAAATGTTAAAAAAAACAACAACAATTGTAGTAGTATTATATAAAAGGTTTCGTATTCGTGAAAGAAATACGTTTGAAACATATTCGTTTAGTTAAATGAATCCAAATCTTTCAAGATTACATTTTTGTCGTTCTAAGTAATTTGTAGACGGTCCCTTATCTGGTGTCTCGGCTGCGGAGGCTTTTTGACGCTTTTTTTGCACATTTTTTCTTCTCAAATGAGGGTTTAGTTCGCAGCTAGTGTCACAGTGATCACAATACTTTGGTTTCATTTGAATGACTCGTACAAACGTTTCAGCGCGTAAAGACGGAACGTTAATAGCAAAGCAACTTGACTTGTGTACAAGTCTGTACGAACCTGGTTTCTTGGTCACCATCTCCAGCAGGGTTCTGTCTCTTTCTAGCTCTCGTTCATAGCAGAGAAGTTTGGAGAGAAAACTTGGCAGCAGATGATCGTCGACTGCAGTTATCAGCCGCTGCTTGAAGGAATCTTTCAAGCTTGAAAGTCTGTCCATGTTCATCCAACGTGTGATCCACGAACAAAGAAAGAGTCAGTACAGGATTCACAGTGGGATGTGCTCACTTCCGCATGCGGAAAGGAAATGACGTCACAATGACGTAATTAGGCCTTGACATTTATTAAACTAAATAAGCTGCAATTTTATTCTTTTATATATGAGTTTTTTTCAAAACATTTCTTCAACTAACTTAAAAACAAATGATTTAAGCGATTAATATATACTGGAAAAATTACACACAAGGAGGAGGAAAAAAGTAAATAAGTGTTATTTGTATATGTAAATGAATAATAAATACAAAATACATTTGTTAATGCATTAGAACCACATTACAGTATGACATTAGGAGATGGATCTCTCGTGAATTCATTGCTCTGTGACCCTGGTCTAGAAAAGCGCTATACAAATAAGAATTACTTACTTACTTACTGACCTTTTTTGTGAACTTGAGATAAACTCAGTGGAGTTACCTGTTACCAACTTAACATGGAATATAATGTCTTTCTGTGCCTGGAACTCCTTGAAAGGTTTTCCATTTTCCATTAGTTTCAAACAGACAAACGCCTTTTAGAAATATAACCTATTAAAAAGTATGTGTGTTAGTTGCATCAATACTTTGTTTGTTTTTGTGTATTGTCTAATTAACTTCATATGATCCACTCTTCTGTTAAGCATCGACACTGAGCATCAAAGCCTCTCACCTTCCTGACCATGGAAAATTGTAGGATCCAATGTTGTAAAACATTACAGTGAAGACAGTTGTTTATTTACAGAAGTTGTTTTATTTATTATTATGGTGTGTTAATATAAATAAATGTGATTGTGTTCGTGTACACACTGAATATGTCTGTTTTTATGTCTGCATACAGTAATTGTTCTTTAGTTGGAATATTCTGTTATTATTAAATCTACAACAATTTAATTTATTTAGAATAATCAGTGTAGTTATACTAAAAGGCCACTAGATGTTAGTATTGTGTTTAAAAAATGAACCTAAATTAAATTAACTACGAGCGTTGATTAAACTTAAATATGTTGTACATCATCAAATTCTACTTTAGAAATAACTGAATACTAATTTAGATAATTATTGGATAAATTATTTTAAAACAAATGTCTTGTTTGTATCGCACAGTTAGTCAAAGTTTATATTAAGATTAAATTATTCTCTGTCCAAACATTTATCTATGATCCGTTTAATAATAGCGATGTGAATAAAATACTAAAGAAGTAAACAAAGGTCGGATCTTCGTTGCGTGTTTACTTCATTACAGCACGTAAATATGTTTTCAATCATTGTTGGATTACTTTGACTCTCCACAGTAATAAGTTACATTACGTTATTACTGTCTTTAAATTGTAATGTTTTTACTACTTTTATGAAACTTTTTCATTACTTTCATTGTTTTATTGTTTCAATACAACAATATAATATATGTATATGTATATATATCAATATTGATCATTATTGTGTCTCTGAAGTGAACTTATAAACAAGTGATCAGCGACATGGATCTGAGCAGTAAAAAAGTACATATGATGCCTTCAAACCTGTCGGGAAGTTTTCATGTTTTACCTGTAATTTTCATTCTTGATATTCAGGAAAAGGCCTCTAGTCATTTGTGCATGTATGATTGGTCAGTGATTCTAAACACTTCTTGTGCCACATGGTAGTCGTGGAAAGTTACCGGAGTTTGGTCGTCTAGAGCAGGGGTAGGGAACCTGGTCCAGAAAGAGCCGCAGTGGGTGCAGGTTTTTGTTCCAACCGATCAAGCATGTACAGTTTAACCAATGAGGTTTTCAGCTGAACAAGCAACACCAGACTGACAATCAACTGATTACACTCCTAAGACACCTGATTGGATAAAATGTGTCCTCTTGAATGGTTGGAACAAAAACCTGCACCCACTGCGGCTCTTTCTGGACCAGGTTCCCTACCCCTGGTCTAGAGAGAATCTGTTTATCAGTTGAATTAAGCAGATGTGTCCTTGGTTCCCAGAGACTTGCTGGCTTGCTTTTTCTTTCTCAGTGTGAGTGTCGATGTGACCTGTACTGAAGAATTTGGGTTGTTACAGTGAATAGATTTTAATGCAAGACAATGATTATTTAATATGAAAGATGATCAGTTATTAAATGATTATTTGAAATGTGTGTGTAATCTAGATGATTGATTAAAGTAAAGTTTTCACTGAGAACCGAGAATATGATTCAGAATATGGACCAGGAAGATGATAGAGTCCAGCAGAAAAGAAGTGACGGACCAGTTTTTCTCCACTCGACAAGTCACCGGTCGAGGAACCTGCTCTGTTCATAGGCGATTCCATTCTTCGGAACGTTAAACTAGCGAAGCCAGCGAGAGTCGTCTGCATTCCTGGGGCCAGAGCGGGCGACATTGAATCAAATTTGAAGCTGCTGGCTAAAGCTAAACGTAAATACAGTAAGATAATTATTCATGTCGGCAGCAACGACATCCGATTACGTCGCTCGGAGGTCACCAAGGTAAACGTTCAGTCGGTGTGTGCATTTGCACGAACAATGTCGGACTCCGTAGTGTTCTCTGGACCCCTTCCCAATATGGCCAATGATGATATGTTTACTCGCTATTCATCATTTAATCGCTGGTTGTCAGAGTGCTGCCCCGCAAACGGGGTTGGCTTTGTTAACAACTGGAAAACCTTCTGGGGAAAACCTGGTCTGCTTAGGAGAGACTGCATCCATCCCACGTTGGAAGGAGCATCTCTCTTGTCTAGCAGTGTTGAGAGTTTTAGTGTAACGTGACTCAGAGCACAGATCAGAAGGCAGAACTGCAGTCTTCCACACTCTTCTGCCCTTCTCCCACAACAGCCACCCACCTCTAACCACATAGAGAGGGTCAATCTGACCCGCTTAATAAAACCAAGTAAAAATGTCAGTAGAAGAGCTATTAAAGATAATCTAATTCAAATAAATCTAAATCAAATAAATACTACCATTGTAGAGGACAGGAGAATTAAGTGTGGATTGTTGAATATATATAATATTGTTGTTTTAAGATTGTTTTTAAACATAGAGAGAGTGTCTGCCCTCCGGACTGAAGCCGGTAGTTTGTTCCACAGCACAGGGGCTTGAAAACTGAAGGCCCTGGCTCCGAATCTACATTTAGAGATTTGTGTTATAACTAATAGATCAGAGTTTAAGGATCGTAAGGTCCTTGAGGGTTGGTAAGTTTGGATTAAATCTTTAATGTATGTTGGTGCTAGACCATGTAAGGCTTTATCGGTTAGGAGAAGGATTTTAAATTGTATTCTAAATTCTACAGGAAGCCAATGTAGGGAAGACAGTACAGGGGAAATGTGTTCGCGCCTCTTAGTCTTAGTCAGGACACGAGCTGCAGAGTTCTGAATGAGCTGAAGAGTTCTGAGAGACTTTTTAGAACATCCTGAGAGAAGAGAGTTACAATAGTCCAGCCTGGAAGTTACAAAAGCATGGATGAGCTTCTCAGCATCTAAAGGAAGGAAGTGCCTGATTTTTGAAATGTTACGAAGGTGGAAGTAAGCAGTCCGTGAGATTTGTTTTATGTGTGAGTTAAATGATAAGTCCTCGTCAAAGCATACACCCAGATTCTTTACAGTGGTGCTAGTAGCAGGAGCAAGTCCATTTTGTAAAGCTAGATCATTAGTTAATAATTGTCTGAGATGTTGCGGACCAACTAGTAAAACCTCAGTCTTTTCCGAGTTCAGTAGGAGGAAGAGAACATCAACCAGCATCATCACAAACGTTGGCACTCCACAAGGATGTGTCCTCAGCCCCATCCTCTACACCCTGTTCACACATGACTGTGTCGCCTCCCACAAAGACAACACCGTCCTAAAGTTTGCTGACGACACCGCAGTGATAGGATGCATCACCGCGGCGAACGAAGCGGCCTACAGGACAGAGGTGGACAGTCTGGTTTCCTGGTGTGAGGACAACAACCTCACCCTCAACACAGACAAGACAAAGGAGATGATAGTGGACATGAGGAAGGAGAGGAGACCTCACCAACCACTGTTTATCCGGGATCTTGAAGTGGAGCGGGTGAGCAGCTTTAAGTACCTCGGGGTCCACATCACTGAGGACTTAACGTGGGCCACCAACACAACACAGCTGGTCAAGAAGGCACAGCAACGGCTGTACTTTCTGAGGAGGCTGAGGAAGTTTGGCATGTCGACAAAGATCCTCAGAAACTTCTACAGCTGTGTCGTGGAGAGCAGTCTGACCAACTGCATCACTGCGTGGTACGGCAGCTCTACGGCCATGGACCGCAAACGTCTGCAGAGAGTGGTTAAGACAGCGGAGAGGATCACCAGGTCTCCACTGCCCTCTCTGCACAGCATCTACCACCACAGAGTCCACAGGAGAGCTGCCACCATCATCAAGGACAGTTCCCACCCACAACATGGACTGTTTACACTCCTGCCCTCGGGACGCAGGTACAGGAGTGCAAAATGCAGGACCACACGCCTGAGAAACTCTTTCTACCCCACTGCAATAAGAATCATGAACAGCTGAACACTGCACTGTTGTCACTTTAAATCCATCTCATGTACAGTTCCCCTCCCTTTCTTATATTATTATTATTTTTATTTTTTTTTTTTTTTTATTGTTATTTCATCTTGACTTTTTTGCTATGTATATTTATATATATATTTTTTTTTTTGTTACGCCGATATTTGTGGAGGGACGGCAAAGAAAGAATTTCATTGCATAGGGAAACGTGTTTCTCGATGTATATGACAATAAACACTTTGAATCTTGAATCTTGAATCTTTTGGTCATCCAGGACTTGATAGCTGTAATACAGGACTGTAATTGTGTTAGCTGATTTCTTTCATCTGGCTTCATGGACAAGTAAAGTTGGGTGTCATCAGCATAACAGTGAAAGTTTATAGAGTGTCTTCTAATCAAGTCCCCTAGTGGGAGCATATAGATTGTGAATAGTATTGGACCAAGAACAGAACCTTGTGGGACACCATAGCTGACCTTAGTGTGTGTCGATGAGAGGTGGTTGACATGTACATAGTGCGTTCTATCCGACAGGTAAGATTTAAACCAGTTAAGAGCAGTTCCACGAATGCCTATATGGTTTTCTAGCCTCTGTAGAAGGATTTGGTGGTCGACAGTGTCAAATGCAGCACTGAGATCTAGAAGAACAAGAACTGAAACATGGCCCTGATCAGAGGCCATCAGTAGGTCGTTACTTACTTTTACCAGGGCGGTCTCTGTGCTGTGGTGTTCCCTAAAACCAGACTGAAACACCTCAAATTGATCATTGTCCTGGAGATAATCACAGAGCTGACTTGTTACCACTTTCTCCAGAAGTTTTGAAATGAAGACAAGATTAGAGATAGGCTCTAACTATAGTTAGTGAGGACCTCTGGATCAAGAGTGGGTTTTTTAAGCAGAGGTTTAATTACTGCAACTTTAAAAATCTGAGGCACATAGCCGTTTGTTATTGACAAGTTAATAATGTTCAGTATGAAAGTGCTAAGTAAGGGGAACAGTTCTTTAAGTAGCCATGTGGGAATAGGATCGAGAAGACATGTTGTGGACTTTGAGGAGGAAACAACCTGGGACAGCTGTCGAGGACTCACTGGTAGAAAGGAGTCAAAATATGTATCAGTCATAGTGTCTGTGTCCGGTGAGGCTGCACTGGTTGTATTATAAGAATCTAGGAGGTCTTGAATCTTTCCTCTGATAGTTACAATTTTTTCATTAAAAAAGTTCATGAAGTCACTGCTACTGAGATGAGGAGGGATGGACTGATGGACTGATGGCTCCGTGTCAGCCTGGCTACAGTGCTGAATAAGAACTTGGGGTTATTCTTATTTGCTTCTATAAGTGATGAGTAGTAGCTGGCTCTGGCTTTCCGAAGAGATGCCTTGTATATTTTTAACTTATCCTGCCAGTCCTGGTAGAATTCATTATGTTTTGATGAACGCCATTTCTTCTCTAGTCGTCTAGAATCCTGTTTTAATTTACGTGTTTCCTGAGTATACCAGGGAGCAAGACTACTTCTGTTAACAGTCTTTTGAGTTAGTGGTGCGATTAAGTCAAGCGTATTGTGCAACGAGTCTGTAAAACTGCCCACAAAGTTATCAATGTCGGGGTGACTATGGGTAGAGTTTCTTGACACACTGAGGCGTTTTACTGACACTGAGGGAATTGTTTCCATAAACTTGGTAACGGCACTTTCAGACAGACATCTTTTGAGAGTGCTCCTGCTCTGTAGACTTGGGTCTTTTAAAATGAAATCAAAGGTTATTAATTGATGGTCAGAAAGAACTGAATTCTGAGGAGAGACAATAACATTTTTAATTTCAAGTCCGTATGCTAGGACAAGATCTAATGTGTGCTTAAAACAGTGAGTCGGTTTATGTACGTACTGAGAGAAACCAAATGACTCCAGGATAGAGTTAAACCTGTTAGCTAAGCTATCATGGACCATATCAACATGGATGTTAAAGTCACCAACAATAATCACTTTATCTGATTTAAGCACCAGGCTGGTCAAGAACTCAGGGAACTCAGACAAGAATTCAGAATAAGGTCCAGGGGGACGATAGACTCTAACAAAGAGAAGTGACTGACCTGATCTCAAGGTTGTATTAGATACGCTTAGTATAATACTTTCAAAAGAGTTGAAATCACATTGTGGTCTAGTAAAGGTTGACAGACATGAGTTGATGATGGCTGCGACTCCACCTCCTCGACCAGAGCGTCGAGGGGCATTAAAGTTAGTGTGGCTGGGTGGTGTTGATTCATTTAAAGATACGTAATCATCTATAGACAGCCAAGTTTCGGTTAAGAATAATAAGTCAATGGTTTTATCTGATATAAGTTCATTAATTAGTGCAGCTTTTGAGGACAGGGATCGGATATTCAACAATCCGCACTTAATTCTCCTGTCCTCTACAATGGTAGTATTTATTTGATTTAGATTTATTTGAATTAGATTTTCTTTACCAGCTCTTCTACTGACATTTTTACTTGGTTTTATTAAGCGGGTCAGATTGACCCTCTCTATGTGGTTAGAGGTGGGTGGCTGTTGTGGGAGAAGGGCAGAAGAGTGTGGAAGACTGCAGTTCTGCCTTCTGATCTGTGCTCTGAGTCACGTTACACTAAAACTCTCAACACTGCTAGACAAGAGAGATGCTCCTTCCAACGTGGGATGGATGCAGTCTCTCCTAAGCAGACCAGGTTTTCCCCAGACGGTTTTCCAGTTGTTAACAAAGCCATTTGCGGGGCACCACTCCGACAACCAGCGATTAAATGATGAATAGCGAGTAAACATATCATCATTGGCCATATTGGGAAGGGGTCCAGAGAACACTACGGAGTCCGACATTGTTCGTGCAAATGCACACACCGACTGAACGTTTACCTTGGTGACCTCCGAGCAACGTAATCGGATGTCGTTGCTGCCGACATGAATAATTATCTTACTGTATTTATGTTTAGCTTAAGCCAGCAGCTTCAAATTTGATTCAATGTCGCCCGCTCTGGCCCCAGGAATGCAGACTACTCTCGCTGGCTTCGCTAGTTTAACGTTCCAAAGAATGGAATCGCCTATGAACAGAGCAGGTTCCTCGACCGGTGACTTGTCGAGTGGAGAAAATCTGTTCGAAACGCTAAGGGGTTGGTGGTGCTCCGTTGACTTTGGCCGGGAACTATTCCTCCCATGAACAGTCACCCACCGACCCTGGTTTCCCGGCTGCTCGGGAATTGCTGGAGGACTACCTGCTAGGCTATGTGGCTGTGCACTGTCTACCTGACACTGGCTAGCTAGCGGTTTAGCTTCGACAGCGCACAACTGGCTCTCTAGTTCAACGAGCTTCACCTCCAGTCTAGCTAACAGGCTACACTTTACACAACTAATGCTATCTCTAAAGGAGGTCGAAGCGTAACTAAACATCTGACACACCGAGCAGGAAAGAACAGGAGAGGGAGAGGGAGAGGGAGACATAGTGAGGGGAAAGTTTGACGAATGCGCTCCCGGGAAGTTTTCCAGACTTGTCCTCGGCCCGATTCGACTTCGGAGGATGTTGGTCCAAAAATAAATGTAGATGTTCACGGATGCTCCAGGAATAAGGCGAACAAAAAGAAAAAAGATTGTTCTGCTTGGAGCGAGAGAGACGCTGCACCTCACGACGCAAGCAGATTTGTCTGCGTCCGGGCAGTAAATGCCTTCTGACAGGCGGTCCCCCGCCTGTTAAATGTCTTAACAAAAGATCTTGAATTTCAGGTATTTCTTCATTAAACATTGTGTGTGAGAGGTTAATTTCTTCTTCTGATTCATCAGTTTCACATGGCGGTGCATTCGGTTGTGACCTTGGTGCCGCGACCTGTTGTAGGCCTAGTCATTCTTCATCCTCAGACGAATCATCAGAGTAGTGTTTTCGTCTGGGTTTATCTTTGCGCTTGTTTTTCTCAGGACAATCTTTGGCGAGATGTCCTGTCTTTCCGCAAGTAAAGCATCGACCTTCTTTTAAAAGTTTTCTTTTTTCTGCGGACAATGTTTTAGGAGCAAAGGGTTTTCTTATTTCCTTTAACAGTTTGTTATGGGATTTAACTTTATTCTGCCCTGCGTAATACACGTTTGTTACATGTGTCTGTACAGCCGGGTCACTTTTTACTCGCTTTTTCTCTAATGTTTCGTAATTTCGGGCATATGCAATGTGATCGTCTGATCCAGCATTATGCCAGATCACATTTTGCTTCCTAACGTATCTCGACACATCTGTACTCATTTGGTTCAATAAATGATTTCTGAAATGTGATTCCCACAGAACTGGTTGATCTTCAGGAATCCCACCATGTTTGTTAAAAACATCCATTAATCTGACTTTGAAGTCGTCTATTTTTTCGTCTTCATTCTGTCTACAGGCTCTTATTTGATTAGGATCAGGTCTCTGTGCATAGATCCGTTCACATCTTTCCAAAATGTCATTCAGAGGTAACAAGACTTGTGCATGTGGTAGGACGCCACCTTGATCGTTCAATCCCGTCCACCCCTCCATTACAGTCCCGTATCTACCTCCTGTAGATAGTGCCATTCATTTAGCTATCTCGTGACCGTTTAACCTGTGACCAGTGACAAGATCTCTGATATCTTTGACAAACTGTTTTATGTCTGCAGCAGGTGTTGCAATAGATTCAACTATGTCTTTAAGTTCTACGGGTGTCCATGGTCTAAAAACATAGAATGGTACATTTGCATCATTACTCGGCATTTGAATCATAGGAAATGCTCCTGTAGTCTGTTCGTTAATATCATGTAGCTTCAGCTCTGATTTTTCTCGTAGTGGATGCTGTGGATTCATTTGTTTTTCCCACTCACCGACCACCCCCCCCATACTTCTTGTCACCCTTTTCTCAAAAGTTCCAGATTCAACTGGTTTGTTTGAGTTAAGATCACAACTCCCTGAGCCCAGGTCAGGGCCGGCAGCATTCCAACTTGTAGAGGAGGCTGCTGCTGAGTCATGATCGTGTCTGCCTGGGATGGAGTCAGGGCTGACAAAACTCCAATCTTCAGAGGAGTGTGCCGCCGATGGGTCTGATGTCGTTATCGTCGGTGTGTACGACGGAGGTGCTTCGGGCAGACTCGGATACATCTTAGGTGTTTCCCTCACTCCGGCCCCTCCCGCTTGGCGAACCCGTGGTGTTGGAGTTGGAACTGGCCCCCGCCCGTGCAAATCGGGGGGAGGGAATGCCAACTGTTCTGCTCTAGGGGCGTTTCTCCTTTGCACATTATCAGCTATCGGAGCCACAGTTAAACTTGCTCCTGAATCATCAATTTGTTCAAATTCATTTTCATCTTAAACAGTTCGTTCAACCTTAGCTGTATCATTATTACTTATCAGGTGTGTAGTTATTGTAGCCTAAAACACTTTCCTGTATCAGTCACTTATGCTCACTTCATTCATGTCAGGTACTGACCACTGCATGATTCTAAAAGCAACTATGTTCATGATGGTTTTGTTATTGGATCAGTAATTTCACTTAAAATCTTTATTTAATTTTTGGTAGCACAATTTACTGATACTAAACACACTTTCATTTGTTTTTTATTTTTTATTTTCTGATTATTTTCCCTTGCTCTGTCATTCATTCATTCCGATCATAACCTGGTCCACCTTCAGTCACAGTACATTCCTCTGGTGCAGAGACAGACTGTGACCACTAAGACAATCAGAAAGTGGACACCAGCTGTGGAGGACGCCATCAGAGACTGCTTTGAAACAACAGACGTGCTGCTGAGGTCTCATGGTGAGGACATCGAGGGTCAGACACACTGTCTAACAGATTATTTAAATTTCTGCTTGGACATTGTCGCCCCTACTAAGACTGTCCGCTGTTACCCTAATAATAAACCGTGGGTAACAAAGGAGGTCAAGGATGTCCTTAACAGGAAGAAAGTGGCATTCAGGAGCAGAGACAGGGACGCCATGAGATCAGCTCAGCAGGAGGCAAAGGACACCTACAGGAGGAGGTTGGAGGAGAAGCTGAGCCGAGAAGAAATAAGAGAGGTCTGGGATGGTGTTAAAACCATCACTGGACACAAGACCAAGGCCTCTCTGACTGCAGTGGACACGGTGGAGGAGGCAAATGGACTGAACAACTTTTTCAACAGGTTTGAGCAGGTCACCTCACCCTCACTGCTGCCCGCCTCAGGACCTGCCCCACCTTCTTGTGCCCCCTCAGCTCCACACAATCACTTCCCAGCTTCACCTCACTCCAGGTACAGGATGTACTTCGGAGGATTCGTCCAGGGAAGGCTGCTGGTCCTGATAAGGTGTCTGCTCGACTGCTAAAGACCTGCGCTGCTGAACTAGCTGAGCCACTCCAGCATGTCTTCAACCTCAGTCTACGGCTGGGGAAAGTACCAACTCTGTGGAAGACTTCCTGTATCGTTCCAGTCCCTAAAAAGATCCGACCAAGTGTGCTGAAAGATTACAGACCGGTGGCACTGACTTCGCAGCTGATGAAGACACTGGAGCGGCTGGTCCTCAAACATCTCAGGCCACAAGTCCAGCACGCGCAAGACCCCCTGCAGTTTGCCTACCAGCCAGCAGTTGGTGTGGAAGATGCCATCCTTCACCTCCTGCATCGGACCTACTCCCACTTGGATAAAGGAAGCGGTTCAGTGAGAATCCTGTTCCTGGACTTTTCTAGTGCCTTCAACACTATCCAACCCACTCTGCTGCAGGACAAACTGACTAAGATGCATGTGGACCCTGGTCTGGTCTCCTGGATTACGGACTATCTTACTGATCGACCACAGTATGTCAGGCTGAAGGATATCAAGTCTGACACTGTGGTGTGCAGTACAGGAGCACCTCAGGGGACAGTACTGGCCCCTCTCCTCTTCACCATCTACACTTCAGACTTCTGCTACAACTCAGAGCTGAGTCTCGTCCAGAAGTATGCTGACGACACTGCCATTGTTGGATGCATCAGGGACAACAGCGAAGACGAGTGCAGGAGTCTGATACGTGACTTTGTGGACTGGAGTGAGAGGAACCACTTGCAGCTGAACACCTCAAAGACCAAGGAGCTGGTCTTGGACTTCGGGAGGTCCAGGACAAAGCCACGTCCAGTGTCCATCGGAGGCTTCGATCATTTAACATCTGCAAGAAGCTCCTCTGCATGTTCTACCAGTCTGTGGTGGCCAGTGTTCTATGCTGTGGTGTGTTGGGGTGGAAATGTGTCCAAGAGGAGGTCAACAGGTTGGACAGGTTGATCAGGAGGGCTGGCTCTGTGGTTGGAATGAAGCTGGACTCACTGGTGACAGTTGCTGAGAGGAGATCACTGGACAAACTACTGTCCATCATGATGATGACAGTCATCCTCTGAACACTGTCATCAGTGAGCAGAGAAACAGAATGAGTAACGAATGCTCCTACCCAGGTGCAAAACAAATAGACTCAGGGACTCATTCATCCCTCGGGCTATTAAGTTGTACAATTCTGAGTTTGGGGGCAGGAGTGGAGTGAAAGTATCTGAATGTTCTGTTCTATGTTAGTCTTTGTATGCTTTGTCTTTGTTGTTTTTCTTTGATCTATGATCTTTGTCTTTATCTTTAGACTTAGAATGTATCATCTTGTTCTTCCTCTTATGTTCTTTTCTTATTTTATTTTTTATGTATTATTTTTTATTGTTTATGAAAAATTGCTGGCTACTGGAAAAAACAATTTCCCGAAGGAGACCTCCTGAGGGATGAATAAAGTTTTACCTTACCTTACCTTACCTTAAATGTGGGCGAACGAGAGGTTACAAGAGTCCATTATGACGTAATAATGGCTTCACTCCTCCTCCAGCTGTAATCAGTCCCTGGTGGAAAACAAGATTCAATCTTTCTTTTTATATTCAATTATTTATATTAAAATCTTGTAAACTTGTCAAAACTGTAAAGAGGGTTGAGAATCTTATCAGGTCCTTCCTCGTCCTCCTTTATCCACATCCACACCTCTCCTGTCATTCAAGTCAGAATGAAGGTTGGAATAAACACTAATAGACTGTAGCTCTATTGATTTCACGTGTTATATGTTATAAAGTTACAGTATCTCTGTCACATTGTGTCGTGATTCATAAATGCAGCCATTATATTATATATTATACATAATATATTATATTGTTGTATTGAAACAATAAAACAATGAAAGTAATGAAAAAGTTTCATAAAAGTAGTAAAAACATTACAATTTAAAGACAGTAATAACGTAATGTAACTTATTACCGTGGAGAGTCAAAGTAATCCAACAATGATTTAAAACATATTTACGTGCTGTAATGAAGTAAACACGCAACGAAGATCCGACCTTTGTTTACTTCTTTAGTATTTTATTCACATCGCTATTATTAAACGGATCATAGATACATGTTTGGACAGAGAATAATTGAATCTTAATATAAACTTTGACTAACTGTGCGATACAAACAATACATTTGTTTGAAAAGATTTGATCCAATAATTATCTAAATTAGTATTCAGTTATTTCTAAAGTAGCATTTGAGGATATACAACATATTAAGTTTTATCAACGCTCGTAGTTAATTCAATTTAATTTAGGTTCATTTCATTTAAACACAATACTACCATCTAGTGGCCTTTTAGTATAACTACACTGATTATTCTAAATAAATTAAATTGTTGTAGATTAAATAATAACAGAATATTCCAACTAAAGAACAATTACTGTATGCAGACATAAAAACAGACATATTCAGTGTGTACAAGAACACAATCACATTTATTTATATTAACACACCATAATAATAAATAAAACAACTTCTGTAAATAAACAACTGTCTTCACTCTAATGTTTTACAACATTGGATCCTACAATTTTCCATGGTCAGGAAGGTGAGAGGCTTTGATGCTCAGTGTCGATGCTTAACAGAAGAGTGGATCATATGAAGTTAATTAGACAATACACAAAAACAAACAAAGAATTGATGCAACTAACACACATACTTTTCAATAGGTTATATTTCTAAAAGGCGTTTGTCTGTTTGAAACTAATGGAAAATGGAAAACCTTTCAAGGAGTTCCAGGCACAGAAAGACATTATATTCCATGTTAAGTTGGTAACAGGTAACTCCACTGAGTTTATCTCAAGTTCACAAAAAAAAGGTCAGTAAGTAAGTAAGTAATTCTTATTTGTATAGCGCTTTTCTAGACCAGGGTCACAGAGCAATGAATTCACGAGAGATCCATCTCCTAATGTCATACTGTAATGTGGTTCTAATGCATTAACAAATGTATTTTGTATTTATTATTCATTTACATATACAAATAACACTTATTTACTTTTTTCCTCCTCCTTGTGTGTAATTTTTCCAGTATATATTAATCGCTTAAATCATTTGTTTTTAAGTTAGTTGAAGAAATGTTTTGAAAAAAACTCATATATAAAAGAATAAAATTGCATCTTATTTAGTTTAATAAATTTTACCAACCTAATAAGACGGCCTAATTACGTCTTGTGACGTCATTTCCTTTCCGCATGCGGAAGTGAGCACATCCCACTGTGAATCCTGTACTGACTCCGCCCTTTTCTCCACTTTCTTCTCTGACCAGTAGAAGTTTCTTTGTTCGTGGATCACACGTTGGATGAACATGGACAGACTTTCAAGCTTGAAAGATTCCTTCAAGCAGCGGCTGATAACTGCAGTCGACGATCATCTGCTGCCAAGTTTTCTCTCCAAACTTCTCTGCTATGAACGAGAGCTAGAAAGAGACAGAACCCTGCTGGAGATGGTGACCAAGAAACCAGGTTCGTACAGACTTGTACACAAGTCAAGTTGCTTTGCTATTAACGTTCCGTCTTTACGCGCTGAAACGTTTGTATACGAGTCATTCAAATGAAACCAAAGTATTGTGATCACTGTGACACTAGCTGCGAACTAAACCCTCATTTGAGAAGAAAAAATGTGGGAAAAAATGTGCAAAAAAAGCGTCAAAAAGCCTCCGCAGCCGAGACACCAGATAAGGGACCGTCTACAAATTACTTAGAACGACAAAAATGTAATCTTGAAAGATTTGGACTAATTTAACTAGACGAATGTTTCAAACGTATTGCTTTCACGAATATGAAACCTTTATATAATGCCACTACAATTGTTGTCAAATGCCAGAACGCATAGATCTCACAAAATGGTGGATCTTGATAGTATGAATATTCAGGTTAACGCCTCTAGTCATCAGTGCATGTAGGATTGGTCAGTGATTCTAAACACTTCTCCTAAGATGGCCGCCTCACGTGGTCGTTGTGAAAAGTTACCGCAGATTTCTTCTTGAGAGAATCTGTTCAGTTCCCAGCAACTCACTGGTTTGTTATGTCTTTCAGTGCGAGTTCTCACACAGGTTCTCAGTTTACTGAGATTTTCAGATTGAATTCATGAATTAAATATGAAATATTATCAGTTATTTAAGTGATTATTTTTACATGAATTAAATATGAAAGATTATCAGTTATTTAAATAATTATTTTAGTATGAATTAAATATGAAAGATTATCAGTTATTTAAGTGATTCATTTAAATGTGTGTTGAATCTAGATGATAGATTACAGTAAAGTTGTCATATCCTAACACAACCTTCATTCTGACTTGAATGACAGGAGAGGTGTGGATGTGGATAAAGGAGGACGAGGAAGGACCTGATAAGATTCTCAACCCTCTTTACAGTTTTGACAAGATTTCCTGTGAAAAAATGCAATTTCTTCTAATAAATCCCAATAATTTCCCTTTTCGTGATCAGAAACAAAATGCAATGAAAACATCAATTGAGACTTTATTAACAGTTTATAATCGTTCTTTTAAAATATTTTTTGACATAGATCACACTGTTATAAAGGAGTTCAGACGAGTGTAAATGTGTACATTTTTCCTCTAAGCTTTTAAATTTGCTGAGAATTAAACTCAATATTTAACTTATGTTAACGTAATTTTCTTCCATTAGACCTGATCTTATAACATATGTAGATAAATGGATAGTTTTTCCTTTGAGGATCAATAAAGTGTCTGTGTGTACGTAAAAATACAATCCAATGATTATTTTTAATCTTACTGATAACACGGATATTACACCGGGATCAGACTTTCCTAGCAGTGATAAATGATATAACATGACAGTATTACGAGATGCTTAATAACTGTAAAATGTAATCACTGACTTGTGAATTTCAAATATATACCTTGCTACTGATACAACACCAACAAGAGTTCATCAATATTTGATTGGTCAGTGACTCAGGTGTGTTTGTGTCGCTGCAGATGTTCATCAGCTGCTGGTGATCAAAGAAGAAGTTGAGGAACAGAAGTGCAGCTTCAGTCTGATTCAGGAGGAACATGAACATGAACTCATTAAAGAAGAAGAGGCGGAGAATATACAAGATGAAGAAGAAAATGCCTCCCAGTTCTTCCACACTCCTGTTGATGTGAAGAATGAATATGATGATGACACCAACAACCTGATTCCACAAATGAAGGCAGAAGATAAAGGAGACAACTGTGGAGGACCAGAACCAGCCAGCTACTTGCATACACCTCTCCATCCTGACCACCAGAGGGGGCTGTCTTCTGAATCTGACACTGATGACAGTGAAGACTGGAGAGAAACCAGTAACACTCAGTCAGGTTCAAACTCTGTGGAGAATCCAAAAGTTCATGTCAGTGAGAAGAAAGATGATGATCACAAATCACTGATCTGCTCTGGATGTGGGAAGAAATGTTCTTCAAAATCTGGACTGACTAAACACACAAAAGTCTGCTCTCTAGGACCTTTAAGTTGTTCTCATTGTGGAAAAGGTTTTGTAAAGAAGAATATTCTGACGGTTCACATGAAAATTCACACTGGAGAAAAACCTTTTATCTGCTCTCAGTGTGGTAAATCATTTACTCAGAGTGGGACTTTGATGAAACACATGACAACTCACACTGCAGAAAAACCTTTTACCTGCGCACAGTGTGGTAAATCATTTAAACAGAGAGGGAACCTGAATGTACACATGAGAACTCACAATGGAGAAAAACCTTTTGTCTGCTCTCAGTGTGGTAAATCTTTTACTGAGAAATGGAGTTTGAAGTCACACATGAGAATGCACACTGGAGAAAAACCTTTTGCCTGCTCACAGTGTGATGAATCCTTTACTGAGAGTGGGAAGTTAAAGATACACATGAGAACGCACACTGGAGAAAAACCTTTTACCTGCTCACAGTGTGGTAAATCATTTACTCAGAGTGGGAGTTTGAAGATTCACATGAAAACTCACACTGGAGAAAAACCTTTTACCTGCTCACAGTGTGGTAAATCATTTAATCGGAGTGGGAATCTGAAGGCACATATGAGAACTCACACAGGATGAAGACCGTATACCTGCTCTCAGTGTGATGAGTTGGGCTCTAATGAAACAAATGAGTATTCATGATTTAGAAAAGAATGATTTGCCTGGTCATTGATCTGCTTGTGCACTGGCCCTGAAAAAAACATATTTTAAAATCTTCAGAGAGGAAATATGAACACACACATGAAAACTCACGAAAGAGAAAAGCCTCTCCTCTGTTTGTAGTGCCTTCAAAGCCTCAGGATATTACTAAAGGTATCGCCTCCACTTTAGAACAAATGTTCCTTGTTAATTCCTTGTTTTTTTACGTTATAATAGGACCACCTTCAATTAGCTTCAGTAATTATAAACTGTTATTGACAGTGTTGTAAATACAACATGTCAATTTATTGTTGTCAGTGCAGAATAAAAGTGATGGAAAAATGTTGACTAAAATATGTTTATCAATTATTTTACTTAACCACATTTTGCATTAATAACATTGTATATTGTTTTCTGTTGCATGTGTGAAGGTTGAATTTAAGTT
>JACEEU010001011.1:0-15000 GCA_016630915.1 Callionymus lyra
GGTGTTGTGATAGTGTAGTAACAAGTATATATGTGTAGTATTGTCCAGTACTTGACTCTGGTGTTGTGATAGTGTAGTAACAAGTATATATGTGTAGTATTGTCCAGTACTTGACTCTGGTGTTGTGATAGTGTAGTAACAAGTATATATGTGTAGTATTGTCCAGTACTTGACTCTGGTGTTGTGATAGTGTAGTAACAAGTATATATGTGTAGTATTGTCCAGTACTTGACTCTGGTGTTGTGATAGTGTAGTAACAAGTATATATGTGTAGTATTGTCCAGTACTTGACTCTGGTGTTGTGATAGTGTAGTAACAAGTATATATGTGTAGTATTGTCCAGTACTTGACTCTGGTGTTGTGATAGTGTAGTAACAAGTATATATATATGTAGTATTGTCCAGTACTTGACTCTGGTGTTGTGATAGTGTAGTAACAAGTATATATGTGTAGTATTGTCCAGTACTTGACTCTGGTGTTGTGATAGTGTAGTAACAAGTATATATGTGTAGTATTGTCCAGTACTTGACTCTGGTGTTGTGATAGTGTATTAACAAGTATATATGTGTAGTATTGTCCAGTACTTGACTCTGGTGTTGTGATAGTGTAGTAACAAGTATATATGTGTAGTATTGTTCAGTACTTGACTCTGGTGTTGTGATAGTGTAGTAACAAAGTATATGTGTAGTATTGTCCAGTACTTGACTCTGGTGTTGTGATAGTGTAGTAACAAGTATATATGTGTAGTATTGTCCAGTACTTGACTCTGGTGTTGTGATAGTGTATTAACAATTATGTATGTGTAGTATTGTCCAGTACTTGACTCTTGTGTTGTGATAGTGTAGTAACAAGTATATATGTGTAGTATTGTCCAGTACTTGACTCTGGTGTTGTGTTAGTGTAGTAACAAGTATATATGTGTAGTATTGTCCAGTACTTGACTCTGGTGTTGTGATAGTGTAGTAACAAGTATATATGTGTAGTATTGTCCAGTACTTGACTCTGGTGTTGTGATAGTGTAGTAACAAGTATATATGTGTAGTATTGTCCAGTACTTGACTCTGGTGTTGTGATAGTGTAGTAACAAGTATATATATGTGTAGTATTGTCCAGTACTTGACTCTGGTGTTGTGATAGTGTAGTAACAAGTTATATATGTGTAGTATTGTCCAGTACTTGACTCTGGTGTTTTGATAGTGTAGTAACAAGTATATAAGTGTAGTATTGTCCATTACTTGACTCTGGTGTTGTGATAGTGTAGTAACAAGTATATATGTGTAGTATTGTCCAGTACTTGACTCTGGTGTTGTGATAGTGTAGTAACAAGTATATATGTGTAGTATTGTCCAGTACTTGACTCTGGTGTTGTGATAGTGTAGTAACAAGTATATATGTGTAGTATTGTCCAGTACTTGACTCTGGTGTTGTGATAGTGTAGTAACAAGTATATATGTGTAGTATTGTCCAGTACTTGACTCTGGTGTTGTGATAGTGTAGTAACAAGTATATATGTGTAGTATTGTCCAGTACTTGACTCTGGTGTTATGATAGTGTAGTAACAAGTATATATGTGTAGTATTGTCCAGTACTTGACTCTGGTGTTGTGATAGTGTAGTAACAAGTATATATGTGTAGTATTGTCCAGTACTTGACTCTGGTGTTGTGATAGTGTAGTAACAAGTATATATGTGTAGTATTGTCCTCATGAACCTGCTGAGAGTCTGAAGGCGTGAGTCGAGAGGTTCATCATCTCAGCAGGAGAGTGATGGACCTCAGCAGGAGGAGCATCATGAATGACTTCTAGAACATTTGTCCAGAAGTCTCCTGAGGCAGAGAAGCAACAAGTCTTCAGGTTTGGTCACCAGGAGGTTAATGAAGATCCTCAACACACGACTGACCTTCTTCAGCTTCAACCACTGCTGCAGAGATTTGGACATTTTTAAATGAAGCTTTAAATAATTGATCTGATGATAGTTTCCCTGAAGCTCTTCATTAGAGACGGAGACGTTTCCTGCTCCTGGTTACAGAAGATACTGTTGTCCATCGTCTCCTTCTGTCTCTTCTTTCTTTTCTTCTGTCTCTTCTGTCTCTTCTGTCTCTTCTGTCTCTTCTGTCTCTTCTGTCTCTTCTTCTTTCTCTTAATTTCTTCATTGGTCATTTTTGTTAGGAAATCTTCACTAGTATTGTTGATCCTCTAGATGGAAAGGAAGAATGATGACTGAGGACGAGAGGATACAGCGACTCCAGAAGCTTTTGAAGCTGATGTTTGATTAATTCAATCATAAGAGGAAACGATGTGTGAAATATAAGGTATACGTGAGATCATCTTGTCTTCTTGTCGTAAAGATTGAATTAAGAAATAAAAGACGCTTCAATGTCACATGTTTGTCGGATTAACAGAAATGCACACGTCCGCGACACGAGCATCTGAATTAATTCATGCTGACGCAGAGAACTTTACTTTAATCTTCTCTGTATCACCGCAGGAGGTGACGGTGCAAGTCTGACCTCAGTGGGAACCTCAACCACCGCCTTACGTGTGCAGCATATTTAGTGCACGAGCTACCTCAGGTGCACATGCTACCTCAGGTGCACGAGAACCTCAGGCATGAACCTCAGGTGATGAACCTCAGTGCAACATGAACCTCAGGTGCACGAGAACCTCAATGAGAACCTCAGGTGCACGAGAACCTCAGGTGCACGAGAACCTCAGGTGCACGAGAACCTCAGGTGCACATGAACCTCAGGTGCACGAGAACCTCAGGTGCACGAGAACCTCAGGTGCACAGAGAACCTCAGGTGCACGAGAACCTCAGGTGCACGAACCTCAGGTGCACGAGAACCTCAGGTGCACGAGAACCTCAGGTGCACATGAACCTCAGGTGCACGAGAACCTCAGGTGCACGAGAACCTCAGGTGCACGAGAACCTCAGGTGCACGAGAACCTCAGGTGCACGAGAACCTCAGGTGCACATGAACCTCAGGTGCACGAGAACCTCAGGTGCACGAGAACCTCAGGTGCATGAGAACCTCAGGTGCACGAGAACCTCAGGTGCATGAGAACCTCAGGTGCACGAGAACCTCAGGTGCACGAGAACCTCAGGTGCACGAGAACCTCAGGTGCACAGAACCTCAGGTGCACGAGAACCTCAGGTGCACGAGAACCTCAGGTGCACATGGAACCTCAGGTGCACGAGAACCTCAGGTGCACGAGAACCTCAGGTGCACGAGAACCTCAGGTGCACGAGAACCTCAGGTGCACATGAACCTCAGGTGCACGAGAACCTCAGGTGCACATGAACCTCAGGTGCACGAGAACCTCAGGTGCACGAGAACCTCAGGTGCACATGAACCTCAGGTGCACGAGAACCTCAGGTGCACGAGAACCTCAGGTGCACATGAACCTCAGGTGCACATGAACCTCAGGTGCACGAGAACCTCAGGTGCACGAGAACCTCAGGTGCACGAGAACCTCAGGTGCACGAGAACCTCAGGTGCACGAGAACCTCAGGTGCACGAGAACCTCAGGTGCACAGAACCTCAGGTGCACGAGAACCTCAGGTGCACGAGAACCTCAGGTGCACGAGAACCTCAGGTGCACGAGAACCTCAGGTGCACGAGAACCTCAGGTGCACATGAACCTCAGGTGCACGAGAACCTCAGGTGCACATGAACCTCAGGTGCACGAGAACCTCAGGTGCACGAGAACCTCAGGTGCACGAGAACCTCAGGTGCACGAGAACCTCAGGTGCACGAGAACCTCAGGTGCATGAGAACCTCAGGTGCACGAGAACCTCAGGTGCACGAGAACCTCAGGTGCACAAGAACCTCAGGTGCACGAGAACCTCAGGTGCACGAGAACCTCAGGTGCACATGAACCTCAGGTGCACGAGAACCTCAGGTGCACGAGAACCTCAGGTGCACGAGAACCTCAGGTGCACATGAACCTCAGGTGCACGAGAACCTCAGGTGCACATGAACCTCAGGTGCACGAGAACCTCAGGTGCACATGAACCTCAGGTGCACATGAACCTCAGGTGCACAGACCCAGTGAACCTCAGGTGCACATGAACCTCAGGTGCACGAGAACCTCAGGTGCACATGAACCTCAGGTGCACATGAACCTCAGGTGCACATGAACCTCAGGTGCACATGAACCTCAGGTGCACGAGAACCTCAGGTGCACGAGAACCTCAGGTGCACATGAACCTCAGGTGCACAAGAACCTCAGGTGCACGAGAACCTCAGGTGCACATGAACCTCAGGTGCACGAGAACCTCAGGTGCACATGAACCTCAGGTGCACAAGAACCTCAGGTGCACATGAACCTCAGGTGCACGAGAACCTCAGGTGCACGAGAACCTCAGGTGCACATGAACCTCAGGTGCACATGAACCTCAGGTGCACAAGAACCTCAGGTGCACATGAACCTCAGGTGCACAAGAACCTCAGGTGCACGAGCGAAGACTGAAAGCAGACGTACGTGTGGATCTTCAGACTCGTGGCCAGAAGACGTCTGTCCTGCTCCATGGAACCTGTGCTGCTGATGAAAGCCGATACAAGGAGACACGACAAGCGTTCAGCTGCTACACATTGATATTAGCGACGCTGTCGTCTGATCCACAGGCCGGTGGTCTCGGGGGGAAAGTGGCTCAAAGACACAGGATTGAACCACTTTGAAGGCGTCGCGTCTGGAGACATGAAAGTGATCGAATGTTGAGCGTGTCTAACTTCTTGAGCTGCTGGAAAATCCCATCATGCTAACAAACATCTCCTCTGAGAAGCAAATAGAAAAGCGTCGCGGCTGCAAAACACAACAATCCACCAGAAAATCTCTTCCTGGAACTATTTCATCTTCAAAGTCTCGTCCTGTTCGACCAGATTTTTACTTTTATCTTCTCAATGTCAGAGTAGATTTATGTTCACGACTGGAGTATCTTTACCGTTCTCATACCTCAGAGGCTGCACTAATGGCTACAGTATAAACAGAAGATGTTTGAGGTCAAGAAGGTCTTTTAATGAACTTATCTCCGTAGAAACGAGTCACAGACGCTAGTCGTGGGTTGAAACTTGTGACGAATATTTGAGACGTTTCTGGAGAGTTTTAGTGTCAAGAAAGACTCGTATCTGGGATTTATATATACATATATATATATAAATCTCTATTATACTTACATCTCTACTACTATATACTCACAAAGGACAGCGACGACGAAGAGTGTAACTGTGTTCAAGGACATGTTGTGTGCAGGTGAATCTAGTCTAGGTTTAGGACGTCCTTGTCATGTGTGGGTGAAGCTTATATGTACAGTAGGGGGCGCCCTCACTTTAACATTGACGGTTTAAATAGAATTTTTGAAACAATAGATTGTAGAGCAGAGAGCGACACCTAGTGGACTCTTAAAAGGTGTTTCGTGAAGCTTCATGAAACCATGAAAACAAAAATAAAAATGCTTTACTTTCAGATGTTTTTTTACTGAATGAAAAATAAAGTATCATTTTTAAATGATTTCAAACACATTACAGTCAGTTTTCTTCAACAAAAACAGTTCTATTTCAACTCTCGCCTTCATAGCGTCATAGCGTCGAAGAGAAAACCTACACAAACACATATTTGGACGAGGATTCAAGGAAATCTCCCAAAACATTTTCAGAGTTAATCGCAGGAAAAGCCATTTCTTGCCAGCGTGAGAAATTAATATCCTCGTGTTTTCTCGCCTCTATTTTCTGTGATTGAGTCATGATGACAATTATACCATTTGGCATCATCTTTTATTCACATCATTAGTCAGGAAATCTCTCACTTCCTTCATAAATCACTCGCTGCTGCTGCACTTCCTCGCTGGTGTCGCGGCTTCAGCTTCTCTTTGGCGCTTCTTTATTACCCGGCAGCAGATTTATGCCTCGTCCGGCCCGGAGTGGAGGTTCTTTACGGTGCCGGCGCTGAAGGATGAGCTCGGGATTTACTTTCAGGCCAGGAGAGAGGAGAGCAGGTTTTATTCCGGATCGATCCCCGCGGGGGAAATTAGGTTAAGGCTGCCCCTGGAAGGCGCCACTAGCAATTAAGGGTTGGGTGTCTTGCTCAAGGACACCTCGACAGAAGCTTCAATACCACGGGGGTGTCGGCTTTCTGTCGCTACAGTCGCTTCTGAATGTGACTTCAGTGACGGTACTTTGACTCTTCGCTGAGTCATGTTGTCGACGCTTCTGATTGTAATGTTTCACTTCATGTTTGATGATTATTATGAAAGTAAAGTCAATTAACCTCTTATATCGTTGAATTCAATCATTTTATATTTTATATATTATAGACACTTTTATACCAACATTTTATATTGAATACAAACGACTACAAATGAAGTGAAATCAGATAAAACTCTATGTGTAAAAATATAAATAATAACTCATAAATATTCAATTTTTTTTATTCAATTTGAAAAATACAACAACAACAAATTCAACCTTAAAATATAAACAATCTTTGAATTCAATTATCCTCCCAAACAATGAATGGATAATACAAATTATTGTGACCCTGGTCTAGAAAGGCGCTATATAAAAAGAGATTATTATTATTATTATTATTATTATTATTAAGGTTCATTTTAACCCACAACAGCTGATCCAATCGAATCTCTTAGTCTCCACTCAGTGGGCGGAGCTTATGACAAAGAAAGCGTCCCATTGGTTGTAACTTGTGGTCCAATCAGCTGGAGCTTCGCTAACATGTGCCTGTGAGTGTGTAGAGTCTCACATTAACAGTATAAAAGATCAAAGGTCATCTGCGACGTGACAATAAGACCAACAAGTGACGATAATATCTTCACAAACAGGAAGTTGTTGGCTGATAACCAGGACACGACAGATGGAGGAAGACGCTGCGACTCACAGGAACTGGATTCATTCCACCCACACTCACCTGATTCCATTAATCCTTCCTGCCCTCAGCGTTCATGCTGATAAAAACACACTCCCTGCAATCCACGCTTTCAAAGTATTTTCCTGCATCAACACGAACATGAAATCACAACCAACAACTTGACATCGAATATATCGTATTGAATCTTATTGTGAGTTGAATATATCGTATTGAATCTTATTGTGAGTTGAATATATCGTATTGAATCTTATCGTAAGTTGAATATATCGTATTGAATCATATCGTGAGTTGAATATATCGTATTGAATCATATTGTGAGTTGAATATATCGTATTGAATCTTATCGTGAGTTGAATATATCGTATTGAATCATATTGTGAGTTGAATATATCGTATTGAATCTTATCGTGAGTTGAATATATCGTATTGAATCTTATCGTGAGTTGAATATATCGTATTGAATCATATCGTGAGTTGAATATATCGTATTGAATCATATCGTGAGTTGAATATATCGTATTGAATCTTATCGTGAGTTGAATATATCGTATTGAATCATATCGTGAGTTGAATATATCGTATTGAATCATATCGTGAGTTGAATATATTGTATTGAATCTTATCGTGAGTTGAATATATCGTATTGAATCTTATCGTGAGTTGAATATATCGTATTGAATCATATCATGAGTTGAATATATCGCATTGAATCTTATCGTGAGTTGAATATATCGTATTGAATCATATCATGAGTTGAATATATCGTATTGAATCTTATCGTGAGTTGAATATATTGTATTGAATCTTATCGCTGCTGAGTTGAATATATCGTATTGAATCTTATCGTGAGTTGAATATATTGTATTGAATCTTATCGTGAGTTGAATATATCGTATTGAATCTTATCGTGAGTTGAATATATCGTATTGAATCATATCGTGAGTTGAATATATCGTATTGAATCATATCGTGAGTTGAATATATCATATTGAATCTTATCGTGAGTTGAATATATCGTATTGAATCTTATCGTGAGTTGAATATATCGTATTGAATCATATCGTGAGTTGAATATATCGTATTGAATCATATCGTGAGTTGAATATATCGTATTGAATCTTATCGTGAGTTGAATATATCGTATTGAATCATATCGTGAGTTGAATATATCGTATTGAATCATATCGTGAGTTGAATATATTGTATTGAATCTTATCGTGAGTTGAATATATCGTATTGAATCTTATCGTGAGTTGAATATATCGTATTGAATCTTATCATGAGTTGAATATATCGTATTGAATCTTATTGTGAGTTGAATATATTGTATTGAATCTTATCGTGAGTTGAATATATCGTATTGAATCTTATCGTGAGTTGAATATATCGTATTGAATCTTATCGTGAGTTGAATATATCGTATTGAATCTTATCGTGAGTTGAATATATCGTATTGAATCTTATCGTGAGTTGAATATATCGTATTGAATCTTATCGTGAGTTGAATATATCGTATTGAATCTTATCGTGAGTTGAATATATCGTATTGAATCTTATCGTGAGTTGAATATATCGTATTGAATCATATCGTGAGTTGAATATATCGTATTGAATCTTATCGTGAGTTGAATATATCGTATTGAATCATATCGTGAGTTGAATATATGTTGAATCATATCGTGAGTTGAATATATTGTATTGAATCTTATCGTGAGTTGAATATATCGTATTGAATCTTATCGTGAGTTGAATATATCGTATTGAATCATATCGTGAGTTGAATATATCGTATTGAATCTTATCGTGAGTTGAATATATCGTATTGAATCTTATGTATCGTGAGTTGAATATATTGTATTGAATCTTATCATGAGTTGAATATATGTATTTTGAATCTTATCGTGAGTTGAATATATTGTATTGAATCTTATCATGAGTTGAATATATCGTATTGAATCTTATCGTGAGTTGAATATATTGTATTGAATCTTATCATGAGTTGAATATATCGTATTGAATCTTATCGTGAGTTGGAATATATCGTATTGAATCTTATCGTGAGTTGAATATATACGTATTGAATCTTATCGTGAGTTGAATATATCGTATTGAATCTTATCGTGAGTTGAATATATCGTATTGAATCATATCGTGAGTTGAATATATCGTATTGAATCTTATCGTGAGTTGAATATATTGTATTGAATCTTATCGTGAGTTGAATATATCGTATTGAATCTTATCGTGAGTTGAATATATCGTATTGAATCATATCATGAGTTGAATATATCGTATTGAATCATATCGTGAGTTGAATATATCGATATTGAATCATATCGTGAGTTGAATATATCGTATTTCGGAATCTTATCGTGAAGTTGAATATATCGTATTGAATCTTATCGTGAGTTGAATATATCGTATTGAATCATATCGTGAGTTGAATATATGTATTGAATCATATCGTGAGTTGAATATATCGTATTGAATCTTATCGTGAGTTGAATATATCGTATTGAATCATATCGTGAGTTGAATATATCGTATTGAATCATATCGTGAGTTGAATGTATTGTATTGAATCTTATCGTGAGTTGAATATATCGTGTTGAATCTTATCGTGAGTTGAATATATCGTATTGAATCTTATCGTGAGTTGAATATATCGTATTGAATCTTATCGTGAGTTGAATATATCGTATTGAATCATATCATGAGTTGAATATATCGTATTGAATCATATCGTGAGTTGAATATATCGTATTGAATCTTATCGTGAGTTGAATATATCGTATTGAATCTTATCGTGAGTTGAATATATCGTATTGAATCTTATCGTGAGTTGAATATATCGTATTGAATCTTATCGTGAGTTGAATATATCGTATTGAATCATATCATGAGTTGAATATATCGTATTGAATCTTATCGTGAGTTGAATATATCGTATTGAATCTTATCGTGAGTTGAATATATCGTATTGAATCTTATCGTGAGTTGAATATATCGTATTGAATCTTATCGTGAGTTGAATATATCGTATTGAATCTTATCATGAGTTAAATATATTGTATTAAATCTTATCGTGAGTTGAATATATTGTATTGAATCTTATCGTGAGTTAAATATATTGTATTGAATCTTATCATGAGTTGAATATATCGTATTGAATCTTATCGTGAGTTAAATATATTGTATTGAATCTTATCATGAGTTGAATATTTCGTATTGAATCTTATCGTGAGTTAAATATATTGTATTGAATCTTATCATGAGTTGAATATATCGTATTGAATCTTATCGTGAGTTGAATATATCGTATTGAATCTTATCGTGAGTTGAATATATCCTATTGAATCTTATCATGAGTTGAATATATCGTATTGAATTTTATCGTGAGTTAAATATATTGTATTGAATCTTATCATGAGTTGAATATATCGTATTGAATCTTATCGTGAGTTGAATATATCGTATTGAATCTTATCATGAGTTGAATATATCGTATTGAATCTTATCGTGAGTTAAATATATCGTATTGAATCTTATCATGAGTTGAATATATCGTATTGAATTTTATCGTGAGTTAAATATATCTTATCGTGAGTTGAATATATCGTATTGAATCTTATCGTGAGTTGCATATATCGTATTGAATCTTATCGTGAGTTGAATATATCGTATTGAATCTTATCGTGAGTTAAATATATTGTATTGAATCTTATCATGAGTTGAATATATTGTATTGAATATTATCATGAGTTGAATATATCGTATTGAGTCTTATCATGAGTTGAATATATCGTATTGAATCTTATCGTGAGTTGAATATATCGTATTGAATCTTATCGTGAGTTGAATATATCGTATTGAATCTTATCGTGAGTTGAATATATCGTATTGAATCTTATCGTGAGTTGAATATATCGTATTGAATCTTATCGTGAGTTGAATATATCGTATTGAATCTTATCGTGAGTTGAATATATCGTATTGAATCTTATCGTGAGTTGAATATATCGTATTGAATCTTATCGTGAGTTGAATATATCGTATTGAATCTTATCGTGAGTTGAATATATTGTATTGAATCTTATCGTGAGTTAAATATATTGTATTGAATCTTATCGTGAGTTGAATATATCGTATTGAATCTTATCGTGAGTTAAATATATTGTATTGAATCTTATCGTGAGTTGATTATATCGTATTGAATCTTATTGTGAGTTAAATATATTGTATTGAATCTTATCATGAGTTGATTATATCGTATTGAATCTTATCGTGAGTTGAATATATCGTATTGAATCTTATCATGAGTTAAATATATTGTATTGAATCTTATCATGAGTTGAATATATCGTATTGAATCTTATCGTGAGTTGAATATATCGTATTGAATCTTATCGTGAGTTAAATATATTGTATTGAATCTTATCATGAGTTAAATATATTGTATTGAATCTTATCATGAGTTGAATATATCGTATTGAATCTTATCATGAGTTAAATATATTGTATTGAATCTTATCATGAGTTGAATATATCGTATTGAATCTTATCGTGAGTTAAATATATTGTATTGAATCTTATCATGAGTTGAATATATCGTATTGAATCTTATCGTGAGTTGAATATATCGTATTGAATCTTATCATGAGTTGAATATATCGTATTGAATCTTATCGTGAGTTGAATATATTGTATTGAATCTTATCGTGAGTTGAATATATTGTATTGAATCTTATCGTGAGTTGAATATATCGTATTGAATCATATCGTGAGTTGAATATATTGTATTGAATCTTATCGTGAGTTGAATCTTATCGTGAGTTGAATATATCGTATTGAATCATATCGTGAGTTGAATATATTGTATTGAATCTTATCGTGAGTTGAATATATCGTATTGAATCATATCGTGAGTTGAATATATCATGAGTTGAATATATCGTATTGAATCTTATCGTGAGTTGAATATATCGTGAGTTGAATATATCGTGAGTTAAATATATGGTGAGTTGAATATATCGTGAGTTGAATATATCGTGAGTTAAATATATGGTGAGTTGAATATATCGTGAGTTGAATATATCGTGAGTTCAATATATGGTGAGTTGAATATATGGTGAGTTGAATATATCGTGAGTTGAATATATCGTGAGTTAAATATATCGTGAGTTGAATATATCGTGAGTTGAATATATCGTGAGTTGAATATATGGTGAGTTGAATATATCGTGAGTTAAATATATCGTGAGTTGAATATATCGTGAGTTGAATATATCATGAGTTAAATATATCGTGAGTTGAATATATTGTGAGTTGAATATATCGTGAGTTGAATATATCGTGAGTTAAATATATCGTGAGTTGAATATATCGTGAGTTGAATATATCGTGAGTTGAATATATCGTGAGTTGAATATATCGTGAGTTAAATATATCGTGAGTTGAATATATCGTGAGTTGAATATATCATGAGTTAAATATATCGTGAGTTGAATATATCGTGAGTTGAATATATCGTGAGTTGAATATATCATGAGTTAAATATATCGTGAGTTGAATATATCGTGAGTTGAATATATCGTGAGTTAAATATATCGTGAGTTGAATATATCGTGAGTTGAATATATCGTGAGTTAAATATATCGTGAGTTGAATATATCGTGAGTTGAATATATCGTGAGTTAAATATATCGTGAGTTGAATATATCGTGAGTTGAATATATCGTGAGTTAAATATATCGTGAGTTGAATATATCATGAGTTGAAATATATCGTGAGTTGAATATATCGTGAGTTAAATATATCGTGAGTTAAATATATCGTGAGTTAAATATATCGTGAGTTAAATATATCGTGAGTTGAATATATCGTGAGTTAAATATATCGTGAGTTGAATATATCGTGAGTTGAATATAACGTGGCACGTTGAATATATCGTGAGTTAAATATATCGTGAGTTGAATATATCGTGAGTTAAATATATCGTGAGTTGAATATATCGTGAGTTGAATATATATCGTGAGTTGAATAAATATATCGTGAGTTGAATATATCGTGGAGTTAAATATATCGTGAGTTGAATATATCGTGAGTTAAATATATCGTGAGTTGAATATATCGTGAGTTAAATATATCGTGAGTTGAATATATCGTGAGTTAAATATATCGTGAGTTGAATATATCGTGAGTTGAATATATCGTGAGTTAAATATATCGTGAGTTGAATATATCGTGAGTTGAATATATCGTGAGTGAGTTAAATATATCGTGAGTTGAATATATCGTGAGTTAAATATATCGTGAGTTGAATATATCGTGAGTTAAATATATCGTGAGTTGAATATATGGTGAGTTAAATATATCGTGAGTTGAATATATCGTGAGTTAAATATATCGTGAGTTGAATATATGGTGAGTTAAATATATCGTGAGTTAAATATATCGTGAGTTAAATATATCGTGAGTTAAATATATCGTGAGTTGAATATATCGTGAGTTGAATATATCGTGAGTTAAATATATCGTGAGTTGAATATATCGTGAGTTAAATATATCGTGAGTTAAATATATCGTGAGTTAAATATATCGTGAGTTGAATATATCGTGAGTTAAATATATCGTGAGTTAAATATATCGTGAGTTAAATATATAATCGTGAGTTGAATATATCGTGAGTTAAATATATCGTGAGTTAAATATATCGTGAGTTGAATATATCGTGAGTTAAATATATCGTGAGTTGAATAAATCGTGAGTTAAATATATCGTGAGTTGAATATATCGTGAGTTAAATATATCGTGAGTTGAATATATCGTGAGTTGAATATATCGTGAGTTGAATATATCGTGAGTTAAAAATATCGTGAGTTGAATATATCGTGAGTTGAATATATCGTGAGTTAAATATATCGTGAGTTGAATATATCGTGAGTTGAATATATCGTGAGTTGAATATATCGTGAGTTAAATATATCGTGAGTTAAATATATCGTGAGTTAAATATATCGTGAGTTAAATATATCGTGAGTTAAATATATCGTGAGTTAAATATATCGTGAGTTAAATATATCGTGAGTTAAATATATCGTGAGTTGAATATATTGCGTACGTTCGAAATACATGATGAAAGGAAAGAATAAGAATAAAACAATAAAATCCTTCTGAACAAGTTCAATGATCAACGTCAGGTTCATTCATGAATTGTAGTTTTACTTCTAATAATCACTCACTTCCTTCCAGAAAGCAAGTGTGCGTCTGTGTGTGTTTGTGTTGTCGCACATGTTCTCACACTGGTTTATTTCCTGGTTCCTGAGATAACATATTCCCGCCCTGCAGCCACTTGTTCATTTAGCAGAGTTATGTATCAGCTGTTGTTGTTGTTGTTGTCGTTAATAATTTCACTTCCATCGAGTTAATCCTTTCATAAGAGCGTTGGAGGCGAATATAGAGTTTTGTTGACGAATGAAGTCACTTCTGTGCAACAATGGATCCGAAGCTTAAGCTCTTCATTCAACAAGGTTTGCTTCCAGGTGTCGCTTCCAGAGGAGATTCAAGAATAGAGAGAATAGATGTACAGGTGGAGGAGCTGAGAGATAATGAAGAGAAATAATGGTGGAGTCTTGAGGGAGAGGAGGACGGGAGGAGGAGGAGGAGAGGAGAGGAGGAGAGGAGGAGAGGAGGAGAGGAGGAGAGGAGGAGAGGAGAAGAGGAGGAGAGGAGGAGAGGAGAAGAGGAGGAGAGGAGGAGAGGAGGAGAGGAGGAGAGAGGAGGAGAGGAGGAGAGGAGAAGAGGAGGGGAGGAGGAGAGGAGGAGGAGGAGAGAGGAGGAGGAGGAGGAGAGGAGGAGAGGAGAAGAGGAGGAGAGGAGGAGAGGAGGAGAGGGGAGGAGAGGAGGAGAGGAGGAGAGGAGAAGAGGAGGAGAGGAGGAGAGGGAGGAGAGGAGGAGAGGAGGAGAGGAGGAGAGGACGAGAGGAGGAGAGGAGGAGAGGAGGAGAGGAGGAGAGGAGGAGAGGGAGAAGAGGAGGGGAGGAGGAGGAGAGGAGGAGGAGAGGAGAAGAGGAGGAGAGGAGGAGAGGAGGGGAGGAGGAGCGGAGGAGGAGAGGAGAGGAG
>JACEEU010001011.1:22500-25000 GCA_016630915.1 Callionymus lyra
ATGACTGTTTGAACACATGACTGTTTGATCACATGACTGTACGATCACATGACTGTTTGATCACATGACTGTACGATCACATGACTGTACGAACACATGACTGTACGATCACATGACTGAACGATCACATGACTGTACGATCACATGACTGTACGATCACATGACTGAACGATCACATGACTGAACGATCACATGACTGAACGATCACATGACTGTACGATCACATGACCGGACGATCACATGACTGTACGATCACATGACTGAACGATCACATGACTGAACGATCACATGACTGAACGATCAAAGTGTAGAAAAGACAAACAATAATGTTCATAATATTTTCCTTCTTCCTCTCGAATCCCGTTATTTCCTTCACAGCTTGTTCTTCGCTAAGAAGGTCAAACCTGGGATTCAAACTCATGATGAGTTCAAACGTAGATTCTTTCTTGAGCGACTTCTCTTCGACGCCTCATGTGCGAGCGAGTCAGACGTTTGTTCTGCCAACATGGTCTCCAGAGACCCAAGTGTGCCTTGAATCCTGAGCGACTCCAGGTGAAGAAAATAAACGTTTATCAAAGATTTCCTGATGTGAGGCGTCTCTCGACTATTATGGTCTGTCGTCACCGACCGACGATCGTATCCAGAAACACGTGTAAACATCGACATCTCAGACGAGAACAGCTGTTTTGATTGACACACGTCTGATCCAATCAAATCTCGTCTTTCATCTCATTTTTTTTTTTACCGTATTTTGTTTTCATTCATGATACGTTTTTCAGCATCACTTTATTTTAGGATCATATTTTTAACTGTTTTTGTGATTCTTACTATTCTTTGGTATTTTTGTACCAATTTTGTACAAGAAGAAATCGTCTCATTGGTTGATAACTTGTGAGTGTGTAGATCAATCAAGTTGTTGTTATAGTAACACAAACATGTGTGAATCAATAAAGTTGTTGTTATAGTAACACAAACATGTGTGAATCAATAAAGTTGTTGTTATAGTAACACAAACATGTGTGAGTCAATAAAGTTGTTGTTATAGTAACACAAACATGTGTGAGTCAATAAAGTTGTTGTTATAGTAACACAAACATGTGTGAGTCAATAAAGTTGTTGTTATAGTAACACAAACATGTGTAGATCAATAAAGTTGTTGTTATAGTAACACAAACATGTGTGAATCAATAAAGTTGTTGTTATAGTAACACAAACATGTGTGAGTCAATAAAGTTGTTGTTATAGTAACACAAACATGTGTGAGTCAATAAAGTTGTTATTATAGTAACACAAACATGTGTGAGTCAATAAAGTTGTTGTTATAGTAACACAAACATGTGTAGATCAATAAAGTTGTTGTTATAGTAACACAAACATGTGTGAATCAATAAAGTTGTTGTTATAGTAACACAAACATGTGTGAGTCAATAAAGTTGTTGTTATAGTAACACAAACATGTGTGAGTCAATAAAGTTGTTGTTATAGTAACACAAACATGTGTAGATCAATAAAGTTGTTGTTATAGTAACACAAACATGTGTGAGTCAATAAAGTTGTTGTTATAGTAACACAAACATGTGTAGATCAATCAAGTTGTTGTTATAGTAACACAAACATGTGTAGATCGATCAAGTTGTTGTTATAGTAACACAAACATGTGTGAGTCAATAAAGTTGTTGTTATAGTAACACAAACATGTGTGAGTCAATAAAGTTGTTGTTATAGTGACACAAACATGTGTGAGTCAATAAAGTTGTTGTTATAGTAACACAAACATGTGTGAGTCAATAAAGTTGTTGTTATAGTAACACAAACATGTGTGAGTCAATAAAGTCGTTAAAAGACATTTATTTCAATAAAGTTAATTCAAACGATGACAAACACAAGAGAGAAACAACAACATGTTAAGAAGAAACACACGTGTCAAGACTGGTGTGTTCTCCGCGTGATCCATCCTACTTGTGACGCCACAAACAAACGAAATCATTCCAGACTTCCTGCCAACATGGAACGAGTCCCTCCGGTGTGTGATCTCTTCATTACTGCTGCTCGTGAAGAGACACATTATAGTGTTGGTTTCAACTCACGCTTCATTTCATTAGTGGCTGCACGACTGTAGATGCATGTGTGTGTGTGAGTGTGTGTGTGTGTGTGAGTGTGTGTGTGTGTGTGTGAGTGTGTGTGAGTGTGAGTGTGAGTGTGAGTGTGTGTGAGTGTGAGTGTGTGTGTGTGAGTGTGTGTGTGTGTGTGTGTGTGTGTGTGTGTGTGTGTGTGTGTGTGTGTGTGTGTGAGTGTGAGTGTGTGTGTGTGTGTGTGTGTGTGTGTGTGAGTGTGTGTGTGTGTGTGTGTGTGTGTGAGTGTGAGTGTGTGTGTGTGTGTGTGTGTGTGTGTGTGTGTGTGTGTGTGTGTGTGTGTGTGTGTGTGTGTGTGTGTGTGTGTGTGTGTGTGTGTGTGTGTGTGTGTGTGTGTGAGAGAGTGTGTGTGTGTGTGTGTGTGTGTG
>JACEEU010001011.1:30000-32500 GCA_016630915.1 Callionymus lyra
TTCTCTCTACTTCTCTGTCCTTCTCTGTACTTCTCTGTACTTCTCTGTACTCCTCTGTACTTCTCTCTACTTCTCTGTCCTTCTCTGTCCTTCTCTGTACTTCTCTGTACTTCTCTCTACTTCTCTGTCCTTCTCTGTACTTCTCTCTACTTCTCTGTCCTTCTCTGTACTTCTCTGTACTTCTCTGTACTCCTCTGTACTTCTCTCTACTTCTCTGTCCTTCTCTGTACTTCTCTGTACTTCTCTGTACTCCTCTGTACTTCTCTCTACTTCTCTGTCCTTCTCTGTACTCCTCTGTACTTCTCTGTACTTCTCTGTACTTCTCTGTACTCCTCTGTACTCCTCTGTACTTCTCTGTACTTCTCTGTACTTCCACCCACTTCTCTTGGATGTCGAACAAATTGATTCAACTGTTGATAATTTGAAGGAATATTTAAGAAGTTTTCTTTGGCGTTCGTCCACTTCAGCGCCGCCTCTGCTCTGTTAGTGGATCTTGTTGTGCAGATGAGTCCTGGAGCGTCCCTGGTTCTGGTGTCGCCCCGGAGTAGATGAACCAGAACCAGGACTGAAGCCATGGACACGTGAACCCTCTGGACCAGAACCACATTCATCACAGGGACGTGAGCTCGGCTGCTCACTCAGGCTTGTTATTAATACAAACGATCTCCTGCATCGTCTTCTTCTCTCTGGAAACACATCCACAGATTTGAAAGTCTAACTTCCACGTCTCGTCGTCGTCGTCACGATGAAAACGTTGCAAACGAGTCTCAGTGCAGAAGTGAGTCCACAAGAGAAGCTTCAATCGTAGACGCTCGGCGTTTGATGTTTCGTGTCTTTATTAGCGAGCGTCGTCTCAGACATGAAACATTGATCAAGAGCTTCTGCAGGACCAGAGTCGTTGAAGCTTCACAAATACTTTGTGTCTTTTTCCTCCTGAAGCTCCGTCTGTGACACTGTGAGCTCGTGGTTTTCTCTCAGATTGTGTGAACATGAGCGTCTGAACCAACATCATCTTCTTTCATCTGCTAGAGTCGTCCTCATGGTTATGTTGCAACTAGCTTAGCTTATTTTAATACTTGTATTTGCTGTATTTGGTGGTGAGGAACCCTAGTAATACTCTTCAAGGAGCCGTAATATTACTCCGCAAAGAGGCCTAATAATATTCCTCGAGGAGGCGTAATATTACTGCACGGGGAACCCTAGTATTACGCCGTGAGGAGCTGTAGTATTACTCCACGGGGAGCCCTAGTATTACTGTGCGAGGAACCCTAGTATTTTTCTGCGAGGAGCTGTAGTATTACTGTACGAGGAACCCTAGTATTACTCTGCGAGAAACTTTAGTATTCCTCTGTGAGGAGCTGTAGTATTACTACCCGAGGATCCCTAGAATTACTCCGTGAGGAGCCCTAGTATTACTGTGTGAGGAGCCCTAGTATTACTGTGCGAGGAACCCTAGTATTACTCTACGAGGAGCTGTAGTATTACTCCGCCAGGATCCCTAGAATTACTCCGTGAGGAGCTGTAGTATTACTCCGCGAGGATCCCTAGAATTACTCCGTGAGGAGCTGTAGTATTACACCGAAAGGATCCCTAGAATTACTCCGCAAGGGGCTGTAGTATTACTCCGCAAGGATCCCTAGAATTACTCTGCGAGGAGCTGTAGTATTACTCCGCGAGGATCCCTAGAATTACTCCGCGAGGAGCTGTAGTATTACACCGAAAGGATCCCTAGAATTACTCCGCAAGGGGCTGTAGTATTACTCCGCAAGGATCCCTAGAATTACTCTGCGAGGAGCTGTAGTATTACTCCGCGAGGATCCCTAGAATTACTCCGCGAGGAGCTGTAGTATTACTCCGAAAGGATCCCTAGAATTACTCCGCGAGGGGCTGTAGTATTACTCCGCAAGGAGCCCTAGAATTACTCCGCAAGGAGCTGTAGTATTACTCCGCGAGGATCCCTAGAATTACTCCGCGAGGAGATGTAGTATTTCTCCGTGAGGAGCAGTAGTATTACTCCGCGAGGAGCCCTAGAATTATTCCGTGAGGAGCTGTGGTATTACTCCGCGAGGATCCCTAGAATTACTCCGCGAGGAGCACTGGTATTACTGTGCTAGGAACCCTAGTATTACTCCGCGAGAAACTCTAGTATTTCTCCGTGAGGAGCAGTAGTATTACTGCATGAGGAGCCCTATAATTAATCTGTGAGGAGCCCAGTATTACTATGCGAGGAACCCTAGTACTACTCTGCGAGGAACTCTTGCCCCGTGAGGAGCTGTAGTTTTACTCCGCAAGTAAAAACAGTAACAATTTGAAGAATACATTCAATGTTACTCAAAGGCTTCCTGCCTTGGCTATGCTTTACATACATGACAATAAACTAAATACTAACTTTAAGTATTGATACTTGTTTTGTCGTTGGTGAAGTGTATTGAAATATGTTGATACATGAACTGTGATCCATAGATTCATCAATAAATATTTCATCATCCCTTCTTTCTTC
>JACEEU010001012.1:0-21752 GCA_016630915.1 Callionymus lyra
AAGTATTATTTGGAACACAAAATAAACATATTGCTATATCCTTTTGCATTAAATATAACGCAAGTGTACGTTTCTTTCTGAGCTTAAATCACGAGAAATACTTTGAATAGTTCAATGTCTAATGAAGTATTAATTTAATAATAATAATTTCTGAATCAGAAAACTTTTATTGCCAGTGTCATTTTCTGTGGTGTTGATAAATTTAAATTAAAGGAAATAACACAGGTTACATTTTTAAAATGGCTTCACTCAACAATTCAATTTAACATGTGTATTATTATTTAATTATAATGATCGTGAATGGATGTATGTTTCATGTTTTTATATCTTACTTTTACTCTTCAAAAAAGTGAAAAAAGTGAACCATTGATTTTGAAAAAATGAACGTATACTAGCATTACACAAATATGTAAACAGGTATATCATTTATTATGCTTTTTATAAGCTAGATGGAGACTCTGATGCGAAAATCCAACTATTGAACCGGTCTAATGTCGTTCTAATGTGCATATTTGTGTATATATATGTGTGCACAAGTGTGTACTTGGCCCTCAACTGGCGCTTACCTCGCAGGGCGGTCTTCAGGTTGACTTTTGCCTGGCGATGCAGGTCCTCCACACAGGGCGGCCTGTTGCCGGGGAGGAAGACGTTCTCCTGCTGGTGCCATGGAGCCGTGTAGTGGACCGTCCACTTGCTCTCCTCGTCCAGGTTGGACACAGCTGCAGAGACAAACAAGTGGTCGATCAAAACATATTCAGGGGAACCAAAGCTTGATAAGACCTTCATGATATTTACACAGCGAAAAAAGCTCCAACTCAAAGAAACTCAAGATAAAAAAAACCTCTTGTGATTCATGTCGTCGCAACCATTTTCGTTTGTATTTTGGGTCGAGAGGAAGCAACAAAAAAAGTTCTTAATGTATACGTGTCAGTCTCCACACCAAAAACCCGACACTTAGCCGAGACTTCCCACAGTCGGTCGCACACCTCGGCATGGGAGGCGACAACATGAGCCAGACATGATCAATCAGAGGAAGAACAAACCGAAGCTCGTATTGATCCACGTGTCTGCACAAGATAGCACGTACGAACCATTAACCCATCATTTCATTGGTCAATTTGAGTGAACAAACTTTGGCTTCACTCAAAAACATATAACAATAGAAAATAAACATCAATGGCATTACCCGGTAGAAAGGCTCAGAAAACTTTTTTTTAAACCTACATACCCTTCTTGGATAGACGTCCAATGCCCTGCAGAGGCTTGTGCTCCCGGTGTGACAGCATGGTTTATATTTAAGACTATCTTTTGGACAATATAAAGTAAAGCTCAGGGGGAACTCATCAAGTCGACCAACTCCTCTGGAGAACTAAGACAGACTTGTAGAGCTCATCGTCCTGGTGCAGCTTCAGCAGGAGATTAAAGGCAACATTGAAGATACATTAAAGGCAACATTAAAGGCAAAAGAAGAAGGAGGGGCTGAGTTGCTCTGAAAGGTAAATTCTAGAAGACCAGAGGATATTCTTCTGGATTTATCCAGTTCTGTGTTCTTCTGAACATGTCAAACAATAACAATTTTTTTTTTTTAAACGACACCGATAATGAGACAACTGCTTACCCAATGAACGTATCCATGCCAACGTTGGCGACCGAGGGTGAAGAATTACCTCCATTTTGAAAACCGTTAATCCATCAGAACCTCTCCTGACCAACTCAACATCTAATCTGTTGAGCTCCCCGGCCGACTGCAGGGGACTGCGAGGGGCCGTTGGTAGGGGGGTGGGGAGCGGTTCATGGGCAGTTTGTTTTTTCCACAGGTGCAAATGAGGATGCAAAGTGTGTGCGGAGGTGGAGGGGGGACTACAAATCGATTGTTAGGGAAAGTGTGAGACGAGCACTTGAGATAAGGAGATATTTATCAGCAGTTTTTCAAAGTGACCTCGAGATGGAATAACATGCGGAGGAATGTTGGACTCCAAAAAACTTGCGTGGTCAGGTCGGATGATTGACGGCTCCTTCGCGTCTGACCCCTCGAGATGTTGGAATCCACACAGATGGACTGACGGGACCTTCAAACGTGCACGTAATACACACAAGGATATGTTGATCGTCTCCAAACTTAAACTTTATCAACTGCCCAACTCACAAATAAAATAATTCAGATGTCAAAACTTTGTCATAGTAAAAAAAAAAAAAAAGTAGATTTAAGAAGTTCTGGAAGTGTCACCTTCACTTTCATGGAGAGTGACTACATGTTATGTTATGACATCCCAGCACTGCATCACACATGAGAACACACCAGCAGCGAGGATGGGCGGGGGGGCGTGGATCGCTGCAGTGAACCCCATAAAACACATCAAGAGTCATTACTTCATATTTCTCTAATATCAAGTTAGCGGCGAGAACATGGACAAGATGGACTCACCAGAGAAGCAAGTGAAGAAATGAAACACAATCACACTTGAAAACCAACTTCACGAAGATGCAATAGATTCTTTTGAGGTTCATTCATTCACACAACAGGAGTTTTATGGAACCTTGATGCAACAAACATTCCATCTTGACGACAGGAACAACAAAATAAGTTTTATACTGATCAATATTTGACTCACTGGTTGATGATCAGCCAAAGCTCGGATTAACCTTTAAATATATCTTAATTACTTTCATGTATAATTCTTTCCAGGTTGTCCTCTCTGCCAGTTTGATGAGCATGATCAAGAGTCTCACTCAACACATCCGTGTCTCGTTTCATTTCTAAAGTGAAACACATATTTAATGTATAAATCTTTTAAAAAAATATTATTTTCTTTGACATACATTTAAAGCAGGAACACATTTACCCTCAAATCTATAATTTATTCACACATCTATAATCTGAAATCAATAAAACAGAGTGAGTGATGGATGTAGCCTGACATTAGGTTAATCCCAGCAGTCAGTCCCTGATAACCAGTCAGTCATATATTGATCTTCAGCAGAATAAAACCTTTTTTTTAAATTGATATCGTGGCCGTAAAACCAGAGGAAAACCTTTTCCTTTTTTTTTAGTGGTTTCCAAGAATCACATATGACCTAGTTATGAGCCTCGATCAAACCAGATCATGACCTCGGACATAACTGGACGTGGTCACATGACGCGAGCACAGTGACGGAGAAGGTGTGGAGTAAAGTGCAGTCATGTGCCGGTGCGTTGAGATGGAGAAAAATTGCTGAGCTAATCATCAACCGAATCAGCCCCGGACTTAAACACACAACCTCACATGCGGGCTTTAAATAAATACACCTGGGATTAGATTGTGGCACATGCGGATCGGCTTGAAACAAGGGCAGCCTTGTTGGACCTGCTCACGTTCAAATGGTTTCAGGCTGAACGGTGTGTCCCGGTTCTGTAACTGCCACCTGACAACTGTGCAAAATTGGTTCTCGTCTGCGAGGGAGATGCTATTCCTGAGGCAGTGAAAAGTCACCCTTTAAATCTAAAGATGGATTAAAATTGAATCTTAAAAATAATTTTAAAAGCATCACAGAGAATCTCTCGGATTCTAACACAGAGATCATAAAATGCATCTATAACCGTTGACATTCAAATAAAAATCTCCCTTTCTGTCGGCTAAACTCACCCTTCCTCTTGAAGTACTTGATCACATACTTCAACGACATCCCGATGAACACCATGATTCTGCCTTAGATGCTGGAGGTCCCTCCAGAAGAAGAAGCTAATAATCCAGGTGGGAGGACGAGCTGGGCTTCGCTCGCACTCTCTCCGAGCGTGAGCCGCTACTACGCCGACAATGAGGCAGAAGCTGGATCTGGCTCGCTCTAAACACACATGGTCAACCCCCCCGCAGCCTCCTCCCTCCCTCCCTCCCTCCCTCCAGAGGCCGACCAGTCCTGGGAGACACACACGCACAAAAGCACAAAACTAGACTCACATGGTGCAGACCCAAGACATGCTAGTCAAACCAGTAACTACTGAGGAGATAGTTGGGATTTGGATGTCTCAAAAATAGGACAAATTGAGATAATCTCAGCATGTTTATCCATCATTTAAACTCACGCGCACGTCATCATAATTCAAACAATTGGGTTGCCCGCGCACGCCAAAAACGACAAGAAAAACAAAAGAGAAAGAGGGGAAACCGACCAATTAAACTTTTACCATGATATAATACACACCATAATACTTTTGTCCTGATATAATACACATCATGATACCTTGACCATGATACAATACCTACCATGATAATAATAATACACATCAGGATATAGACTTAGATTGTATCATCCTGTTCTTTTTCTTTATTTCTCTTTGTTATTGTTCTTGTTTTTATTTTTATTATTATGAATAATTGCTGTATTGCTGTGTCTAATTGGAAAAAAACAATTTCGATCAATAAAACTCTACCTTCCAACCTACTTTTACCATGATATTATACACATCAGGATAGTTTGACCATGATATAACACACATCATGATACTTTTGCCATGATACAATACACACCATGATACTTTAACCATGATATAATACATATCAGGATAGTTTGATAACTATAAAATGTACATAATGAAACTTTGACCATGATATACTATACATCATGATACTTTTACCATTGCTATAATACACATCAGGATACTTTTACCATGATATAATACACATGAGGATACTTTTACCATGATATAATACACATCAGGATAGTTTGATATCTATAAAATGTACATAATGAAACTTTTACCATTGATATAATATACATCATTATACTTTTGCCATGATACAATACACACCATGTTACTTTGACCATAATATAACACACATCATGATACTTCAGAAAAGGATAAACGGCAACTTGTTAAACACACTTCAGCAGCTAATTATTGTGTTTTCCACCAGACAACACAAGCGAAGTTAAGCTTAAAGCCCAGACCCCCGAACAACCTCTTTGTTTTTCACTTATATCAACCATTTTCGAGTCAGATTTGTGTGTCTACAATCTGTGCTGCATGAATATAGATCACCTACAATCCTCCTATTGTTCTGACGGCTCACAATCTATCACACATTCAAACACAATGCAACACACACACAAGCTGATGCCCCTTCTACTCCAGCCGTCTTTTCAGTCCAAACGGTGGGAGGCGGGCGGGGCGAGGAGCGCAACAAGAGCCTGAAAAGGACTGCAAATGATCCTTGAATATGTGGATAAAAGGGCTCAACCCCCTCCTTTCAGCGCCCTTCTTACATTTGCAGCTGCCCAATGCTGATGTGCACAGTGCTGGAGTGGATCCAAAGATTTAACGCTCGGACTTGAACACCATTAGAAAGATGTATTTTATAGTTTAAACGGGAAGAGACTTTATACCGAGACTATTTGTTATCATGAGGTGAAACTCAAGATTGAGCCTTCAATCATAAAACTCATATACATAGTTTATGGGGACGATGTGACTGAACCCCAACCTTAAGTATTAATATTTAAAAGCTTCTTATTAACAACTGTATGTAGTAAACTCTGGACGTCACAGTTATACAATTCTGATTCAGGCATCACATTCACCAGGAAGTCATAAAATAACAATTAAAAATAAAATAAAATCAAAGCTACGTGTGACTGCCTATCTGAAATTATGTCAACATAACTGAGGTGCACTTTGTAAACCGTGTTCAGTGCATTTGAATAAAGAAAGATGGAAGGCAGAGAGGCTCAAAATAAATCAGAGTATAATGTGTGAGTGTGAAGATAGTCATACGATAGACTTGGTCTGAACAAAATGACACCGATATGTTCTGTGGTGAGTATTGGCAAGAACCTCATGATAGGATACACCTCATGATACTTTGATAACTATAAAATGTACATAATGATACTTTTACCATGATATAATACACCTCATGATACTTTGATAACTATAAAATGTACATAATGATACTTTTACCATGATATAATACACCTCATGATACTTTGATAACTATAAAATGTACATAATGATACTTTGACCATGATACAATACACATCATGATACTTCTATTTCGTCCCTACTGACCGCCAGAGGTGGTGCTTCAAGCACTGAATGTATCCATCTTGCGCATGCGCAGTTCGAGTTTAATACCAACAAAGTCACCTGTGACCCCTGATGACCCCGGAAGGGTATATCTTCCAGTGACAGAGGATCTGTTCCTTTTCATCTTCTCGCTGCGCAAGTAGCATGTCACCGAGCTAGCTCAAGGACTAGCTCTTTCGTTGCTAGTAGTCACGCGACTTCTGTCGGAGCTGCGAAACTTTCGCCCTCCAGAGACTGCAACGAACTTTTGACGCAGAGAAGTTGTAACGGCTCGCCGTGGACACTTCCGGAGATCGTCATCGTTTGGCTAAGTACCAATTTTCTTATCGTTGAATATCAGTACAACCTGTGGTACTCGCTTTGGTTGTATTTTGATTTATTTCGGTGAACGGAAGTGTATTCGCTCCCTCTCCCGACATTGTACTCTATATTTATATATCATTGAATATAAGTACAACCTGTTGTCCTCGCTTTGGTTGTATTTTGTTTTATTTCGGTGAACGGAAGAGTACTCTCTCCCTCTCCCGACATTTTTGGTTTTTGATTTCTCTTGGTGACGGCAGTGTTTTCGCTCCCTCTCCCGACATTTATACCGCTGATATACAGCTACCGTTTGGGTGCCGGAAACCTATTGCACTCTCTTGGTTATTTTTTTACATTTGTTGGTCACGGCAGTGTTTTCGCTCCCCTCCCGACATTTGTACTGCTGTTTTTTCAGCTACTGAAGTGGATTCTTTTATATTTGTTGGTGACGACTGCGTATTCGCTTCCTCTCCCAGCATCTGTGCTACTTCTATCTCATATGTGTAACACTCGTTGGTGAAGGCTGTGTTTTCGCTCCCGCTCCCAGCGTTTGTGATACTTCTATCTCATATGTGTAACACTTGTTGGTGACGACTGCGTATTCGCTTCCTCTCCCAGCATCTGTGATACTTCTATCTCATATGTGTAACACTTGTTGGGTGAAGGCTGTGTTTTCGCTCCCGCTCCCAGCGTTTGTGATAATTCTATCTCATATGTGTAACACTCGTTGGTGAAGGCTGTGTTTTCGCTCCCGCTCCCAGCGTTTGTGATACTTCTATCTCATATGTGTAACACTTGTTGGTGACGACTGCGTATTCGCTTCCTCTCCCAGCATCTGTGATACTTCTATCTCATATGTGTAACACTCGTTGGTGAAGGCTGTGTTTTCGCTCCCGCTCCCAGCGTTTGTGATAATTCTATCTCATATGTGTAACACTCGTTGGTGAAGGCTGTGTTTTCGCTCCCGCTCCCAGCGTTTGTTGTTTTTTCTCTGTGTGGCCTTTCGCTCGTTGCTAACATGCTTGGCGGCCACTCTTGCTCAGTCTGTTGGCTTCCCTGCAGCCTGAGGATGGCCATGATATGTGTCCCTCATGCCTTGGTCTCGAGCATCTGAGGGAAGGTCTTTCAGAAGATCCCTGTATGAACTGCAGCTTCATGCCCGGGGAAAGAGAGTTGGGTGATCCTGCTCCTCCTCCAGCCATCTTGGAACCGGAGGAAGATGTAATCCCCATGGCAGCTTCAGCCACTGACTTCGCCGAATATGGAGAGGAGGTGGTGCCACGGCATGTAGCCTCCCACGCCTCCGTGGCGGGTTCCCGTTCTTCAGCCCACAGTTCTACTACTGGTTCTGAAGACGGCTCAATGTGGGCTGTCATTCGTACGGCCCTGGCTCGCCTGCAGTTGGATATACCGCAGGCTCAGCCAGCTTCGGCCAGTGCTTTTTTCAGGCGCGGATCAGCTCCCGCCAACTTTACTGTGCCTCCATCTGACAAATATTTGAAGGAGTTGCAGAGCCTTCTCTCGTGCAACTTCAGACGGCCGGAGCCTGTCAGCCATGCAGGATGCACCCAAGTTTGGCTTGGGCCGCATACCAGCGGTTGAGCAGACAATAGCTGCGTTAATTGTCTCACCTGATGAGGTTCTGAGACCGGATGCGAGGTGTCCTCGTCCCCAGTGTCGGGTGACGGATGACCTGCTCTCCAAAGCCTATGACGCAGCGGCACGCATGGGACACATAGGTAACTCTATGTCCCACCTGGTGCTTGCTTTATCAGCATCCCTACAGGAGACTCCACTGGATGCTTCCGTCCATAATTTCAGTGACGCTTCCCTAGAGGCACTTGAGAGAACTGTCCAAGTCAGACAAACTCAACAGGTCCACAGCCTGCTCTGCAGGCGGAACAGCCTTGACCAACGGGTACAAAATTCAGTTCCAACGCCGGCCCCCAACCGTTGGCCGGGTCAAGATGACCATAATACGCGACCCGGCAAAGCCCAAACCCTCAACCAGGAGTTGTCCGTCCTCCTGGACAAGGGTGCAATCGAGCAGATAGATACCCTGTTACAACCAGGAGGGGTCTACTCGACTTACTTTCTGGTAACAAGAAAGATGGCGGACTCCGTCCTATCCTCGACTTGAGGGGACTCAACAAGTTCCTGAAGGTCTTGAAATTCCACATGCTCAGCCCTGCAGAGGTTCTGCGCGCTGTTTCCAGAAAGGAGTGGCTTACTTCAGTAGACCTGAAGGACGCTTACTTCATGTGCCCATAGCACAACACCACAGACGGTCCCTGAGATTCACCTTTCAGGGACGTCATTTTCAGTTCAGGCCTCTCCCTTTCGCCGCGGGTACTTACGAGGGTTGTGATGGCAACCCTCTCGCCCCTGCAGTTGCAGGGCATGAAGATCCTGCCCTACCTAGACGATTGGCTCATCTGTGCTCTGTCCCGGTCTCGGGTGACTCTGGACACCACAAGCCTTCTTTCCCATGTGACTCGACTAGGTCTAAGGGTCAACTCTTCAAGGAGTTGCCTAGTCTAGCAGAGCACAATTTTTCTCGGGATGACACTCGATACAGTCTCAATGAAGGCCTGGCCTTCACCACAGCGGGTGGACGACATCCTCCGCCTCCTTCCCCTCTTCTGCAGGGGCATGTGGCTGCATTACGTGGAGTTTCTGCGACTCCTAGGCAAACTGACGGCTGCCGCCACCGTGGTCCCTTTGGGGCTGTTGTCGCTACGCCCCCTTCAGAGGTGGCTGAACAACTTTCACTTGGATGCTAGGTGGCACCGGCACAGGAGACTCAAGGTGTCACATCGTTGCCTCCTTGCTCTGGCTCCGTGGAGAGAGAGACGTTTCTCCTCCAAGGCGTGCAGATGGGTTCGGTTGCATTCCGTCGAGAGGCCATCACAACAGACGCCTCCCTCTCAGGGTGGGGTGCAGTTTAGCAAACCGTACAGCCCAGGGGCTGTGGTCTGCTCGACAATGCTCGGAGCACATCAATGTTCTAGAACTACGAGCTATGTGTATGGCCCTGGAGTACTTTCTTCCCTTCCTGAGAGGGCAACATGTGCTTGTGCGGTCAGACATGTGTCGACCGTATCGCATATAAACCACCAGGGGGGCACCAGGTCTGCACAGCTGTTGCAAGCATCCTGGGACCTCCTGCTGTGGGCGGCTCCACGCCTGGCCAGCCTGAGAGCAATGTTTTTTGCCCGGGGACCGGAATCAGGTCGCAGACCTGCTCTCTCGAGGCAAGCCTCCATCGGGGGAGTGGCGGCTTCATCCAGAGGTGGTGCTCAATATCTGGGACTTCGGCAGAGCAGAGGTAGATCTGTTTGCCACAGAGCAGTCGACCCATTGCCCCCTCTGGTTCTCCCTGAAAGAGGAAAGCAGCCCTCTGGGCCAGGATGCTCTTGCGCACAACTGGCCAGAAGGTCTCCTCTATGCTTTCCCCCAATCCCTCTGATATTCTTAACACTACAGAGGGTCCTCCAGCAGGGTCACAGACTGCTGTTGGTAGCCCCCTTCTGGCCAGGGAGAACATGGTTTCCACTGCTGCGCAGGCTCTGTCGCAGCTCACCATGGCGCCTCCCCGACAGGAAGTTCTCCTGCCTCAGCTAGAGGGCCGGATTTGGCATCCCGACCCTCTTCGCCTGCAACTATGGGTCTGGCCGCTGCAGGGCCCAACCCGCTTCTGACGGAGTGTTCAGATGCTGTCTGCGATACTATACTAAACGCCAGGGCACCTTCTACCCGGCTGCAGTATGCAAATAGGTGGCAACTGTTTACTGCATGGTGTTCAGACAGAGGTGAGGACCCTGTGCACTGTTCAGTCCCAAAGATTCTGGAGTTCCTCCAGTCACTATTGGACGGTGGCCGGTCTCCTGCTACACTGAGGGTATACGTGGCAGCCATTTCCTCTCGACATGTTCGGGTAGATGATAACACAGTGGGGTCCCACAGACTGGTGTCCCTCTTTCTAAAGGGCGCGTGGCGATTATGCCCCCCACGCACACAGCGTGCCCCAGCATGGGATTTGCACCTGGTGCTCGACGCTTTGTGTCTGCCTCCCTTTGAACCCCTGGCTCAGGCAGAGCTGAAGTGGGTTTCTGCTAAGACTGCTTTTCTCCTTGCCATTGCTTCAGCGAAGCGTGTTGGGGAACTACATGCCCTGTCTGTGAGTGAGGCATTTCCGCGGTGGAGCTCAGACGGCTCAGGGGTTACCCTCTGGCCAAATATGGCTTTTCTCCCAAAGGTTCTGTCATTATCGAACCTCAACCGTCCCATTCAAGTGGCACAATTTATTCCCCCGGAAGGGGAAGACAGGTTGGGACTGCTGTGCCCTGTGCGGGCTCTAAGAACCTATGTAGCTGCAACCGCAAGTATAAGACGGCCGGTCCAGCTCTTCATTTGCTATGCTGGCCCTAGGAAATGCTGTGCTCTTTCCAAACAGCGACTGTCTCACTGGATCGTGGATGTTATTACCCTAGCATATAAAGGAAGTGGTCACCCCCTGCCATTCGGGGTGAGGTGCCACTCTACCAGAGCGATGTCTACATCATGGGCAGCCCTACATCATGGGCAGCCCTACGCGGGGTACCCCCTGGAGGACATCTGTGAGGCAGCATCATGGGCCTCACCAAGCACTTTTTTCATTTTCATTTTTTCCAAGATGGCGCCGCACGAGCAGCAGCTGGTTACAACAGCTCCCTCTTTCTTCTTACTTTTTATTACACTTTTTCCTTTTTTTTTGGCGTCTTTTTAATTTTTTCTTTAGAGTGGTCGGATCTTGTTGCTGTTGTGCACAAAACGAGACCACTTTTACAACTTTTGCATACGGTTTTCTGCTATTTTCGTCACTTTTGGGAACTCCGTCGGCAGACACGCTCAGCGGGTCTATTGTTTACACAAGGGATCAGCTGTTGGGGTTGCGCAACACCGCTTTCTCTCTCAGCGCGGAATGGACGATTCCCGTGGAAATCAAGAGAAAAAGACGCGGATGCAGAGCAGGTCGGATGAAACAAGAGAAGAAACGTAGGTTCCGTCCCTTTATTCCATCGATCATCATGGGAAATGTACGTTCGATCGTGAATAAAACGGACGAGCTTGCTGCGCTGACCCGGCATCAGAGAGACTTCCGTGAGAGCAGCCTTCTATGTTTCACGGAGACCTGGCTGACGGAGAAGATCCCAGACTCTGTTGTTTCCCTGGAGGGGTTCAAGATGGTTCGTGCGGACCGGGACATGGATGGAAAGAGGAGAGGAGGAGGAGTGGCGGTGTTTATTAATGAGAGATGGAGCGATCCCGCGCATGTCTCCATTAAAGAACTGTGTGCACTAAGGACATAGAGTTCGTTGCGGTGGGCATCCGCCCGTATTACATCCCGAGGGAGTTCTCACATGTGATTGTGTTCACTGTTTACATTCCTCCCTCTGCGGACGCAGCCGCAGCGAGCGAGAGGCTGAGCGCCTCAGTGTCGGACCTGCAGCTCAAACACCCGAACTCTCTCCTGCTCATTAACGGACATTTCAACCATGCCTCACTTTCCTCCATTCTTCCCACCTTCACACAATACGTGAAGTGCCACACCCGGGAGGACAAGACTCTTGACCTTTTATATGCAAATGTAAAAGGTGCCTACACCTCCACCGCCCTGCCCCCCCTCGGCCGCTCTGATCACAACCTGATACGTCTGCGACCTGAATACACTCCCATGGTGAGGAGACAGCCTGCACAGAAAATAACTGTTAAGATGTGGAATGATGAAGCCAAGGAGAGGCTGAGAGACTGCTTTGAGTCTACAGACTGGAGCGTGTTCTCTCATGGTGATGACATCGACACCTTCAATGACCATTCCACAGATTACATAAAGTTCTGTGAGGGCAACGTCACACCGACCCGCAAGGTGCGGTGCTTTGCCAACACCAAGCCATGGGTGACCCCTCAACTTCAAGTTCTGCTGAACAAGAAGAAGAGGGTGTTTGCTTCAGGGAGCAGAGAGGAGCTTAAAGAGGTCCAGCGAGAGCTCAAGAAGGCGATCAGGATGGCCAAGGAGGAATACAAGAGGAAACTGGAGGAGCAACTGGCGCAGGGAAACACAAGGGATGTGTGGAAAGGCCTGAAGAACATCTCAGGTCATGGCCAGAGTGGAGCCAGAGCCACAGCAGGGGGAGACCAAAGATGGGCCACTGAACTTAACCAGTATTTCAACCGGTTTGATCAGGGCCCCCCTCCCCCCTCCATCTCTGCCCCCTCCCCCAAACCGTTCTCACCTCCAAGCCACCTTTCTCCCCCCAACACGCCCTACTGCCTCAGCTGCCCAACCCCCCACAGCCACCTCTCTCTGTTACATCTGAACAGGTGAGGAGAGAATTAAGGCGACTGAAGATCAGGAAAGCTGCTGGACCAGATGGACTCAGCCCCAGACTGCTCAGGGACTGTGCTGATCAACTTTGTGAGTTGGTCACACACATCTTCAACCTGAGCCTCAAACTGGAGAAGGTCCCGGTCCAGTGGAAGACCTCCTGTGTGGTTCCGGTTCCCAAGGCGGTACACGCGAAGGAGCCGAGCCACTTCAGACCAGTCGCCCTGACCTCTCATCTGATGAAGACCTTGGAGAGGCTGGTACTCCGCGAACTACGCACGACGGTGAGCTCTGCGTTGGATCCGCTGCAGTTCGCCTACAGGCCAAAGATGGGGGTGGACGACGCCGTCATCTACCTGCAGCACCGGGCACTGACTCATCTGGAAGCCGCCGGTAGTACTGTGAGAGTCATGTTTTTTGACTTCTCAAGTGCTTTCAACACCATCCAGCCGGCGCTGCTAAGGAAGAAGATGGAGGACGCAGGAGTTGGGACACAGCTGGCAGCATGGACGATGGACTACCTCACCAACAGGCCGCAGTATGTGAGGCTGCAGGACTGCAGGTCTGAGGTGACCATCTGCAGCACCGGGGTGCCTCAAGGGACAGTGCTGTCACCTTTCCTTTTTTCCCTCTACACGGCGGACTTTACCTATGACTCCAGCAGCTGTCACCTCCAGAAGTTTTCTGACGACTCGGCCATTGTGGGCTGCGTGTCTGGGGGGGCGAGCTGGAGTACAGGTCAGTCATCAAGGACTTTGTTGACTGGTGTGAGAGCAACTACCTTTGCTTAAACACCGGTAAGACAAGGGAGATGGTGATTGACTTCAGGAAAAAGTCCCCACCACATAAACCGGTGAGCATCCAGGGCTCGGACATTGAGCTGGTGGACAGCTTCAAATACCTGGGTGTTCACCTCAACAATAAACTGAACTGGTCCACACACATCAACGCCGTGTACAAGAAGGGCCGAAGTCGCCTCCACCTCCTGGGGAGACTGAGGTCCTTCGGAGTGTGCAGACCACTTTTAAGGACCTTTTATGACTCTGTGGTAGCCTCTGCTATCCACTACGCTGTGGTCTGCTGGGGAGCAGGCAGCACGGACCGGGACAGGAAGAGACTCAACAGGCTGGTCACGAGGGCCGGCTCTGTCCTGGGCCGCTCGTTGGACTCGGTGGAGGAGGTGGGAGAGAGGAGGACACTCTCCAGACTATCCTCCATCAGGGACAACGCCCTTCACCCACTGCACCCGACCGTGGAGGAGCTGGCCAGCTCCTTCAGTGGCAGGCTCAGGCACCCCCAGTGTAGGACGGAGCGTTATAGAAGGTCCTTCATCCCAACTGGTGTCAGGATATTTAACTCTCTACTTTAAATATCCTCATGCTAATCCGTAGTGTGTTTTTCTTCTCGTGTGCTTTTTATTTTTATTTTTTTTCCCGTTTTTATTTCTATTTTATTTTATTTTATTCTATTTTATTTTGTTAATAGTGTTAAATTTCTAATTTTTGTAAATAATTGTATATTCTTAAGATCGTTTTTATTTTATTTTGTATTATCTCTTTTATTATTTCTTTTTCCTTGCACTTTATTTTTTAAACTGCGCTGTTGTGAAAGTGTGTTTCCCCTCTGGGGATGAATAAAGCTTTTCTATTCTATTCTATTCTATCGGGTGAACGTCGCCACTCCTCATCCATTAGGTGTGGTCCTGTTGCCCGACTCTGTCTCTTCCCCTCAATGAGGTGTATGTACTGGGATTCTTTGTGACCTTGTTGTTATGGGTCATCCAGTGCTTGAAGCACCGCCTCTGGCGGTCAGTAGGGACGAAATAGAACGAAAGTTACGTATGTAACTACGGTTCTATGAGTCCCGGATGACCGCCAGAGCGTTCTGTCACTCAGAATCCTTGTGACTTCGCGAGAAGATTCTGCAGGAACAGATCCTCTGATGTCACTGGAAGATATACCCTTCCGGGGTCACAGGTGACTTTGTTGGTATTAAACTCGACTGCGCATGCGCAAGATGGATACATTCAGTGCTTGAAGCACCACCTCTGGCGGTCATCCGGGACTCATAGAACCGTAGTTACATACGTAACTTTCGTTTGATAACTATAAAATGTACATAATGATACTTTTACCATGATATAATACACCTCATGATACTTTGATAACTATAAAATGTACATAATGATACTTTGATAACTATAAAATGTACATAATGATACCTTGACCATGATACAATACACATCATGATACTTTGATAACTATAAAATGTACATAATGATACCTTGACCATGATACAAGACACATCATGATACTTTGATAACTATAAAATGTACATAATGATACTTTGACCATGATATAATACACATCATGATATTTTGATAACTATAAAATGTACATAATGATACCTTGACCATGATACAATACACATCATGATACTTTGATAACTATAAAATATACATTATGATACCTTGACCACGATACAATACACATCATGATACTTTGATAACTATAAAATGTACATAATGATACTTTACCATGATACAATACACATCATGATACTTCGATAACTATAAAATATACATAATGATACCTTGACCACGATACAATACACATCATGATACTTTGATAACTATAAAATGGACATAATGATACTTTACCATGATACAATACACATCATGATACTTCGATAACTATAAAATGTACATCATGATACTTTAACCATGATATAATACACATCATGATACCTTGACCATGATACAATATACATCATAATACTTTGATCATGTTACAATACACATTAGATAATTTTACCTTAAAAAAAACACATGTTGGTACTGTGTTAATAATGTATAATAACATAACATTAAATGAGATAGTTGAAGACCCGTCTGTCTGTGTTTGGCTCCAAACTGTTTGGCACGTGTACATTATTAGAGTCACTGATGTGGACATGAGCCCAAACAGCATCTCCCATTAGAGCCTATTGTTCTCTCACACACACATACACACACACACACCCCCACACCCACACACCCACACACCCACACCCACACACTGGGATTAGTGCGATCGACTCATTCATCCATACGTCCGAACATCCTTATGCTCAACCCCATTGAGGAAGTATCTGTTCTGTTCACGACATAATTCTTACTCTGTTAATAAATCCAGTTACTTAAGAGTCATTCAATATTCACGACGATGTGTAAATGACGGTAATTTGTAACGTGCAGGAAGCAAATGTTGAAGATAAAGAGGATACTGAGCATCAATCACCACGGAAAGGAGAATTTGGGGCAACTATTTTTACGATATTAAATGATGTAAATGGACTGAATGAGAAAAGATATGAAGGAAATTATGTCAACTCGACATGTTAAATCTCACTTTCTGACTCAATCTGAGAAGCGCTACAGACAACAAGAGAAGTTATCTCAGGCACTTGAACATGCAACCTGACAGTTTTACCAAGTCGCTGAAATTTAACCGAGTGTGTGACTCTACTGCGACTGTTTCCTAAAAATATTTAATTATGTTTAAGTTTCAAAAACATAAAAGCTCAAGGGCCACAAAATTTAGTCTATAGTCATGGACTCGGGTACAACTCAAGGTTTATTTGTTTGTTAAAATATAATAAGTAATAAAAAGAAAAAAAATGCCTCTTAATATTTTAATTTTAAAAGCTGATATCAAGACATTTTCCATATGTTCTTAAGTTCTCAATAGCTAATGTGAATCCTCTGTGTACTCCATGAGAAATCCAGATATGTGAGTAAAACCACAACCTCCGAGTGTTTAAGTATCTCATCATTGATGTGGTGACATTGGTGTTGTCTGTTCAAACACAACTGATGGCATCAAAGAGTTTGAAAGAGCACAGAACCAATGCGGGATGAGGGACGACAAAGGCCAAACAAAGAGAGGAGGTAAACATCAAAACTCTGTACGATTCTTGGAGCCACAACGTGTTGTTGAATAGAAAAAAACAGAAGGAATATATTGCTACACGTGCACTGATACCGATGCCTCGCTCATCCCTCGCGGCGAATTAACTTGAAGCTCCCGAGTGAGCCCTTTTGAAATCTGATCTCGGATGAAAGAAGATGGAAAACAAGTAAACATGGAGCACGTCTGTGTAGAGAAGAGAACAGACAGAATAATATTAAGAATAACTGCGTATTGATGGAATTTTTAAACAGCATATCATTAAACAATTTCCCGTAGGAGACCCCCAGAGGGATCAATAACGTTTTATCCATCCATCCATCCATCCATCCATCCATCCATCCATTCATTCATCAATTCATTCATCCATTCATCCATTCATCCATTCATCCATTCATCCATTCATCCATTCATCCATCTATTTGTTGGCATCACTATCTGCCGGTTAAGCAAACCATGTTGTAAAGTTTAGAAAACATTTACAAGCTCATAAAAACGACACCACTTGTCTAAATTCTTTTTTTTTTGATGACCCTCGGCTCTCAACAGCGGCGGTGGCATGTTTGTCGTTTTATGTCCTGGAGTTGTAGCCGACCAACCGTCGCTCCCCCTGGCAACGAAAAGTCTTAAATTCAAAGCAAACTTAACGCCCCCCCGCTGAGGTTACCAGGTCGACCGGCCGAAAACCTCTTAACTCAGGATGACCTGTCAGGCGAGACGTAAATAAAACTTTCAAACTCATCTAGGACTTTGGACACAACTTGAACCCAGACCAGGTGAGAGGGTGGTCCGTGGGCCATATATGGCCTGTTAACTGAACTTATGTGGCCCTCATGAGGATGACTGATAATGTACTTTATTTTGGGCTAACTTACCATTTTTTTAACCTATTTTCCTTCTTAGCTGTGGATATATCCTTGTCCGAACTAAATATATTTTTGGAGACACCAAAATTTCTGTTTATTAAATGAAAGAATTTACAGTATATTTTTGTGAAATGTTTTCCTTGATAATAACCACATATTACTAAACGTATACACGTATACTCATCAATAACTATGACACTATATTGACTGTTCTTTTATGCATTCCATGTTTTCTTTTCGGCCATGAAACACGCATAAAAACAAGTGTGGTCTGGCGTGACTTTGAAAATCATCTTACATTTGGTTGTATATTTTAAGTACGTACTGAAAGGGTCGACGACGAAACACTGGCAGATGCAGCGTCACCAAACATTCACCTCGGAGGGGAGCCGCGGTGGTTCATCGAAATTAGATTATCCAGCCATAACTACACACCATACATCAGACCTGAATGTCAGTCGCCTTCTGGCCTCGACCATCAATTACTCCAATGAGATTCACGTGCCCTTAAAGCAGTGTTTCTCAAATAGGGAGGGGGGCGCGGAGCGATGCCAGGGGGGGCGCGAGTGACCCTGGGGAACATGCTTTTTTTTTTACGTGTCGTATAAGAATAAAGTGTAATTGCGCATCCACTAAGGTAGGTGGCAGTGGCGCTCTCGTTGTCAGTGTACGCAGGGAGTGGGTCTTTTTGCACCGAAGAAGAGCCCGTAGCACAGAGCAGAGCAGTGCTGTGTCTCAAATCACATACTAATCTTAGTATGCTAGAAGTTAGTATGCATCAGTTTAGTATGCATACTAACTAGTACGCAAATTCTCCGCAGATAGTATGTCTCAAATCAAACCCTGAAGCTACACACTAACCGGAAATCACATGACAGCTTCTTCTTCTACTTCTATTTAACGATGTTTCAAGCAGCTGTTTGAACGCTATCGACACCTGCTGGCAGCACGTATTGCAACTTTGGAAAAAGAAATAAAGAAAAAATATGAGAATCTAAATAATCGCGAGATATTTAAGCTGGTATCAGCAGCGAAAACGTGTTTATCCTCCTACTGCTGCTGAAAATACACATTTAAGTATATGCATATATATGCATTTATATATGACGTAACTTCCGTTTAAAACGTCACTAAAATGGCGGCTGTTTAGTATGGTTAGTGTCCATCGAACCATGCTCAGTTTTGTGGGCCTGTTAGTATGCCAATTTAGTATGCATGGCGCACTAAATTTCGCATACTAAGAATTGAGACACACTAACGTACTAAAAGTTAGTATTTTTAGTACGCTAGTATGCGATTTGAGACACAGCACAGGAGTGTTTGGAGTAAACGAACCGTGGAAGTGCAGTGAATAGCATGGATAAGTATCTAACGGGGAGGAAAAGAGTAGCGGACAAAGACTGTTGCTGCACTGAAGACCAAGTACAGGTCCCAGCTAAACATTGAGCACGAGCTGAGAGTTGCAGTGTCATGCTTCAAACCTCGCTTCGAAAAGCTGTGCTCTGCAAAACGTGCTCATTGTAGCCATTAAGCTTCCTCACTTCCTCATTTTGATAAAAGAAACAAATCAGCACACATTGTCTTATTCATTTTCGGTTTTTAAGAGTTTAATATGTTATGCTCCTGAGTTGATGTTGCTGATCAATTACAATGTATAAGTATTCAGTATCATAGTGTTTTATATATTGCTGGTTCAAATAGTTTTATATATTGTGCTCCTGAGTTAATGTTGCTGGTCAATTTCATTGAATTATTATTTATTGATAAGTTTTCTTTCAGTATCCAATGCTCAGAAAATGTTTGCACTAAATGTATGCTCTTTAAGTTTTTTCTACTGTGTTAATAAAGTAATTATTTGTTAAATTGATCCATATTTCTTTATTTAGTCTTCTTTAATGATAATAAGAATATAATGTTATGCAGAGGTGCAATTTTATTGACAAATGATATTATTTCCGGTGGCAGCGTATATTTGTATATTTGGGGGGGGCGCGAAATTTTTACTTCTTCTTAGGGGGGGCCTAACAGCAAATAATTGAGAAGCACTGCCTTAAAGTCAGTCTGGGCGCTGGATATTTGTCTGAATCAAAAAAAAATAGGGTCCCAGTGGAAGCGCCCGCCACAAAGAGAACTCTCTCGCCGACTGCATTAGGAGCCATTAGCACCCGGTCATGACGTCTCCTTTCATATCGACTATCGGACCTTCTTACTCTTAAGTGGATCCACACGCTCCACATCAATAACCACAAGGCAGGAGGCTCTATGTGCGTCCCTGCTCACACTGACGGAGAGTTTCTGGTGCCTTGATGTGAGACAGTGATCTGTTTGCACGTGTGAATGATGCCCTGTGGGTTTCAAAGTAAAAGTACGGTGACGTTACCGAGATGTTGTTAATTTCATTTTTAGCTCCGAGGTTCACACGTGTACAAGGGCTTTTTCAGGGGGTTACATTTTTATGATTCTTGCTTTAGACTTTGGAAAAGTTGTACATATATATATATATATATATATATATACACATATATACATACATATATATATACACATATATATATATATATTTATACATATATACATACATATATATACATATATACATACATATATATATATATACCACATATATATATATATACATATATATACATATATATATATATATACAGTATATATACTGTATATATACAAATACAATAAAGGTCTACCTCACCTAACCTAACCTATTACACAAGAATATGTGTCTGTTATTACCAACTTCTAAGTAAAAGAACTTGCTCAGGTTTCTCAACTACCGAGATAAAAGTGTGACAACAACAGCTACTGTACTTCTATGGGTTTGTCCCTCACATGAGTTTATGTGTTTTCTGATCACTGTACTTTCCGCTCTAAATAGCATCATGTGCAACTGTGTTATTTACCTGAGCCGTAAGCAGTAGCCAGGAAACAGTGTGTGCAGACAGGGAGTGTTTATTGGCCAGAGACCTCAGAGGACCAGACTTGAAGCAGCATGAGGTGGAAAAAAAGAAATCTCCCACTATAGGAGCCTCATTAAAGAAATGAGCTGTGACTTAGGGTTGAGAGCTTACGCTCACTTATCCTGCACTTCCCTGCAATTACACTTTTAGCCTGATTGTTTGAGGAACAACAGGAACATTGAATAGAGGAGAAGAATCTACAGAATGATTCTGAAGCCACAATTGAAGAATGTGGGTGCAGTACCCATCTTGACCACTGGAGGGCTTCAAACATCACTCATCGTCAACTATCAGGCGTACCAACTCTTAAACATTAAGGCACAACATAATCATGCCAAAAGATGACTTAAATGAAATAATTTAATATTCGACCTCAATCTATTCAAAAAAAAAAATCATACATATGTTGTATTACCCAAATTATCCAGAGTCATAAGAAGATGATCAAAATATCCACAACCAGCGATATTGAAACTTAAAACAAATAATTATTACCACATTTTGGGTCTGCTGAATAACTCATATCTGTGGCTCCAAGTTTAAATCCAGATGTCCGAGGTGACCTGTTGACTAACTAACTTAACTGGCTTGGTGGATTTGTGAGGGTCTCCAGCACCTGATCCCATCCATCACACACTCAATTCTCTACTACTTTCTGCTGCCTTCTTGATCTCCAGCTGAGCCCGGAGACCCTGGATTACTCATAAAACTTCATCTTTTACAGTCAGCCAACACTGCAGATTTACATGAAAAATTGGTTAGAAGAGAGATGAGGACTTGTGTTCACAACATGGCAGTGACAGTCATTCATCTTCTCTAATCTACCTTGTGTTGTATTGAACAGTCCAGACACTCGCTCCAACTGATATGAACGCATCGTAATTACCGCAGATTATCTATTTGGCGTGTCTTGATAACATTCTAGTCACAGCAGGGGAGCAGCTAATAACCTGTCATTGCCTGTCAAGGCTTGAACCTGGCACACTTGAATGGAGTTGAAGCTTAGTTAGTCGGTGAGTTACAGGTAACATGAAGGATTTGAAGCATTTTTGATTGAGAAGATGCAGTGTAAATAAATTCATGATTTTAAATATATAAATATATATATATATATATATATATATATATATATATAGGCAGCTATTTGTAAGCTGTCTCATGAACAATGAACTCCATTGTCATGGCTTCCCTGTTGCTTTGTTGCCACATACTACATGTGCCTTCATTTACAAA
>JACEEU010001013.1:0-21140 GCA_016630915.1 Callionymus lyra
GCTATTACTACCTTTTCATTATTCTGGGAAGGTCTTGTGTTTAATGGATTTTCAAACATCCATTAGATATATCGTGTATTTATAAAACTTTACAGATGATTTTATGACTGTTTATAATCATGTATATCATGGACCGACGCATAATTTCCTCGATGTGGGAAGAATAACGGTATTATTTGATAACAAGGTTAATAAATGAATGCATCAATCAAGAGTTCATTAGGGCTTGTAATTCCCAACAATGACTAGAGTCATGGATAACGCAGCACGTTCTATAAACTTTAAGGAATGTTTATTTTGTTATTATTAAGAAAATAACATAATAGGTTGACTTTAGCATCAACACTGGAAAACGCTATTAACACTTTGATTGATTCACAATTTGATCACAGATTATATGTCATTTGTGAGCACATGACCTTTAATCAATCATATACGCTTTTTTTAATGATAAACCATAAAAAAAAACTTCTGAATTAAGTCATGGGTTTATAATGCAGTATTCAAATGACTTTGATTGAAATTGTAAATTACCTGTCGTGAAACACAATAAATTGTATGTAACTAGTAAGTACAACCAAGACAAGTCAATCACAGAAGGTAAAGAAATCACAGTAAAATGAAATACACTTTTGAATTATGCCTGGGGAAGTTTGCCCCAGGGCCTCGAGTTTGACATGTCTGGTGCAACCTTTCACCTAGACAGGTGTCAACTAGAAGATGTTTGTCAGTAGATATTTAGATCTCTTGCTCTCTCAGAGATTTATCCAGACAAAAGACTTTTCATATCCCTCTCGGTAAACTAGACGAACACGTGACACTAACTTTACAGTAACTTTTACTCAGCACAAGACTTGCCTCAGTTGACTTTATACAATGTCACTGAGACATAAATGTGTCTAAGAGTCCAGTTAAACAACATTTTTGCCAACATTGCTTACCAGCTAACATGCTTGCACTGTACTATTTATGACTTTCACAACCTGAGGGAATTAACATGAGTGACTGGATGCTGTACGAGGCGAATTGGTGATTGTTTTATGTAACATTTTATTGTCATTAAAGAAATAAGCAGTTATTTAGTCATGTGTAAATTGGAATCCGCTCCCTCACTAATGGTTTGCGTGTCCATAGAAACATATTCATGTGTCGCTGGAGTTAAAGGGGTGTGTGTGTACCAGTTGTTGCCACTGCACATGATGTCAACGCTGCGAGGTGTTGGTCTGTGTGTGTTTCGATGGGCCTGACGAACAACATTCCGTGGAATTCACCGATCTTTACAAAAGCTCTCTCTGGCAGTCAAGGCACAAAGTGGCACATTGTGTGATGACTGTGTCGTCGATGTGACGCTTTCTGTTGAGACTTTTACATCTTATATCTCTAAAAATGTATGAAGACATGAATCACATCTTTACACATTAATCAAGTTTTTTGAACCACATCTGAGACAGAACTTCCTAATTTAAACACATACGGTTGATCAATCTCAGGAAGACCTCCATTTTTCTCTCCATCCTGCCTCTCTGACGAAAGTTGAACTCTTGTTGAGGTCATCATGTTTGCTGTGACAGAATTTGACGTTTGATGGGCGAACAAACAGAAAATACACAAGTAGTAAAGAAAAACAGAAGTTTGAGGCTTTGACATTATAAAAACAAGCTGAAATTGTTATTTAGTTATATATTGTTCCATTCAATTGTATAATTATTAATAATGAAAAAATTGATTCAAATGAAATAAAAGCATTTTATTTAAAAAATAAACATTTTTTAGTATTCACTTTATTTATTTTGAGGGACAAGATTCACTTTGACCTTGAGATATTAGAGTCATTTCACAATGTTGGCCCGTTTTAAAGTTATCAACAGTCATGTGCTTGCCGAGATGTAGTGAATGTTGGGATTCTTACGTACCCAAAGTCAAAACATCAACTGAAAGGTCAGAGCGGAAATGGAACTTATTCATCGATGATGATAGGAAGGTGCGGCTGCTGACAATCCCTGACATCCAGCAAGGCAGCTAACATATGACTATCCAGTTAAGGGAGGGAGACTCCTGGTCCCGCCTTTAATTTGTTGTAACTTCATAAAAGAATGTAATTTTAAACCAAACAGCCCAAGCTTCCATCTGTTGTGTTATCTCAGGGTCAAGCTGACCCAAAGGCCAGAAATAAAAATACATTCTTATATCCCATATGTTGCTTTTAGGTCAAGAAAAACAACCTCCACCACGGCATATGTATTTCTGGAAGCCAGGGAGGTCATCACCTTGACCCAGAAGCAACACAAGGGATAAAACAAGCACATTTATTTTCGGGCCTTCGGGTCACCTTGGATTATGTATAGTAAATAAAGTAAATCTTTATCTTTATGAAGGACATGGCATTCGGGGGGATTTATGTTTGAATATAAATATAAAATTACATAATAGAAGATATTTTCCCACAGAGTGGGGAGGAAAGTGGGTGGAGTCTAAAAGAAATAAAAATAGTTCTTGACTCAGCAGCTATAAAAGCACTGAAGGACGGGAAGTCAGCAGCAGGTTGACTGGTTCTCTTCAATCATCGCGTGCAATTCTCTACATTCCAAAAACCTGAAAACATTCAGAGGGCTGGTGTATCAGTGAATTAATTTGCTTTCTTTTAAAATTCATTACTATAAATTATTTTTTCCAGTTTATTCTAAATATGTTTGGATTTTAGAGGATGAAAATCACCTGAAATCACTTTCATTGATTTATGTCTTTTCTAATTGCCTTGTGTATTTACTTTTGCAATTTATTTGGTGATTGAGTGTTGATGACATGTATTCTAACATAACACAACACAACAAAAATTAATTGTCTGTATTCGAGCTACTACCTTTGGTAGTTTGTTGATTGTGATTTCAATATAAAGTCACGGGTAAATCTGGTTCTCCTTTTGTCTGAACATATGAACGTTGAACAGAACAATGGTGCAAATGCATCAAAAAAGGCCCATCAGGTAGTAGGTCAGGCAGAATCAATCTGTTATATGCTCACCGAATATAAACACCACAGTGCTTATTATTGGAAGGGAGCTTCCTGTTTGTGGTACAGCAGCCAGAGTGATCATAGGTGTGTTGTGGGAGCTGTAGTCACGCCCAGCTTTATCCATCAAAGAAGCAGCCATGGAGTGAGTTCACTGAGAGGAAGCTAGACATAGAAAGTTAACTCCACAGCTTTTAAATGAAGTCAATAGAGTAGAAATGTAAACGTATACAATAATCTTTTTTGTTACTTACCAAGAAAATATAGGACCAACCCTCCTAAAACAACCGTGATCTGTGGAAAGGTACCTAAAGTGCCTCTCACTCTTTGGTGGGAGATCTCTGAAATGTAAACCTGTAACCAATCACACATGTGTCATGATACTACATTATACCAATACATATATACTACACATTTTTGTTTCCATGGTAACCTACAGGTATTGATGCTGATGTTAACCCTCCAGCAACTCCAGTTAGAAATCGACCCAAATGAATCATCCACAGGTCTGAAGCTCCGCCCAGTAGCATGAAGATGTTAAAAAAAGATATATTACGATAACCTTCTTAACAGTACAGGTATAGTGATGTTTTATACACAGACCCGATACTCGATGGCAAATCAGATGACATCATGCACATCTTTCGACCAATCAGGTCATTAAGCACCATTGCTATGAGGCCACCAGCAGCAGCCCCCAGCATGAAAATGGAGCCAAACCAGGCAGTCTGGGTCTTGTCCATTCTGAGGCGAGGGTCCACGTCTGGTGACTGGAGCTGAGGCAGGGCGGCTGAGGGGTAGACCATGGAGTAACCAAAGATGAAAACTCCCCAGGACAGCCGAGATGACGGCCAGGTATAGTTAAGAGTTCCTGATCTGGAATGTAAAATGCATTTCTTAACGTGTTTTCCTTGTGTGATTGAGGAACAATGTCATCACAGGTTTAACATCATAGACATGTGTATGTTGGTTACATATCAGAAATTGATAATGTATTGATAGAGAATTGTTTGCTTCTGTGATGTTGTTGTCTAAAATATGTAGGAAAATAAAAGTCCACAAAATCGATCTTGGTAAATTCATTTAAACTAGAAAAGCACTAAGTCAGAATATACATTGATCAAGGTGCTGGTTTGACATGACATTGTCATGAGTCAAGAATTGTGTTAACTCGTTGTTATGATATAGGCTGACAAGATTTGGGGATTTAAAGCTCTTAACCACAAGACCACCTGGTAGTAAAGCTACATTATCATTTAATGAACCTTCCTAAATCCAGATGAAACTCCTGAACAAAACACCAATGAAATCCTCGGAAATCAACATTTAACTGAAACTTTCATTGAAAAACAATCACAACCTTTTTGTTATTTTGCTAAATACCAGACCAACTGACAAACATCATTTGACCTCCTTGGGGGAGGTGAATCAAACATTTATTGTAAAACATAGAATAGTGTACACACCTGACAGTGTGAGTCAGCGGATCTTCTCAGCAGCGGCGACGCCTCGTCCATGTTTAGATGTTGTGGAAAGACTTCTCATCTGCTCACGTTTAGTTCTCAATAAGCCTGCCAGATCTGTGATCCATGTCATGTGTGAAAGTGAAACTTGCTTCTGCTACATATTGGAAGGGAGTTTCTTATTGTGACTCTTCAAGTCTTCCCCCATTTGACCAATGGCATCATCAATAATGCGGATGAATGTAGATTTTTAGAGAAGATTAAGTGTACCAGAAGTGTATTTTTTAAGGCACAAGTGAAGGAAAACAACATCGAACAGATAATTAATTTGTTGTGATTCGTGACAAAGCCTTATATGTAAATTTCCCCACAACTAAATGAAGGCAGGTCACTGAGAAAAGTAGAAGCGAGATTCAGTATCTCAATTACAGTATTGAGCCATTTGCAGGAAAGCAGAAGAGAAATCTGAAGCTACCTAAGGGGAAGAGAAACAGGCCAGGGAATTTTTCCTCTTGCCACACATTATGAGATTTACCACACATCCACAATCCTGATAGATCCTGTTTCAAAGGTTTTCACCAGACAAAAGGTTGTTTTTTTTTCTTTTTTGCATGAATCCAAATTTATATACTTAGTAAGTAATAGTTATTTGTAAATATCAACAAAAATGTCCCATATATGTTTTGTGTAGATATCTTTTTCTATATTGGTTTGTTCACAAATACTTTTTCCAAAAACAACTTAGGACAAATTAATTATTGTAAACACTTTTTAATTTTCAATATGTTTCAATTTTCATATATAAAATACACAACCCCTTTTTTTTGTCTCAGATAAAATATTCACATCCTTATATTATTATAGTATTATAATGATACCTTATTTGTAAATAATCCTCCACTTCTATCTTTTACTGTATCATTTGAAGACTACATTTCCCAGAAACCACTGTAGCTAATGGTCTTTGTTTGGCCCTGCACACGTGCCTTACCAAGACGTCACGAGTTGCATTGGTGATCATGGGGGTGGACAGGAGGGAGCTTTGAAAGCGGTTTTTGATTATGCGTTTTATGCAAGTCCCTTAACACCACACTATATAACCCTGGTCACGGGTGTTTGCCTTGTATGGATGCTTGGCTAAGTTGGAACAATGTGACACAAACAACAGTGATTTGTTTTTATTTTACAAGCAACCCAAACATTCGTCTATTTCTCGATTCAAAATATTTTTTTATTGAGCATGATCAAGCAGCAACATTGACCCGCAGGTACATCCGTTACACACAATGTACAGTATATGCTCTTTTTTTCCTTTAATACAAATGGTAACAAAAATGACAATGAGAAGAAAAAATAATAATAATAATAAAGAAAAAAAAAAATAAAGAAAAAAAAATTGTCACTGCTCTATCTAAATCGCTATTCTTTGCAATCGACATGTATCTTAATGGATGTTAAAACCAATTCCAGACATTTACAAGGTGTTAAACAATTTGAGAATAGAGTCCCATGTGTTGTGGAATGCTTTCTTCGATTTTGTCAAGGCATATCTGATCTTTTCCATTCTGAGGCAGGACATGACATCTCTGAGCCACTGAGTGTGTGTGGGCGGGGCAGTGTCTTTCCACCTGAGCAAGATGGCCCTCCGTGCCAAGAGAGAGCAGAGCGAGACTAGACGCCGGTTGTTCGCTGTTATGTTTTTTATCTCTCCCGTGAATCCGACCAAGAGCAATGAGTGGGCTTGGTCTAATATCCGTTTCCACAATTTTTGATAGGGACTTGAAAATGTTTTCCCAGTACTTTTGTAGGCTCTGACACGTCCAGAACATGTGGCCTAAGGAGCCTTCTAGGATCTTGCATCTGTCACATAGTGGACTGACCTCCGGATATATTCGTGACAGTTTGGTTTTTGATAGATGAGCTCTGTGAACAACTTTGAATTGGAGAAGAGTGCGACAAGCACAAAAAGATGATTTATTCACCAGTTCTAAAATTGTTTTCCAATTGTTGTCAGACAGGGAGATGCCAAGGTCTTCTTCCCAATCCTATTTGTGTTTATCTGTAGGTTTCTGTGTCAATTCAGAGAGGCCAGAATATATTTCAGAAATAAATCCCTTCTTCGTTGGGTTCATAGAAAGAATCTCGTCTAATATTTTCCTTTCCTTAACAGTTTGAGGTGACAATTTAGATGAGATGTAGTGTCTTGCTTGTAAGTATCTGAAGAAGTTTGACCTGTGAAGATTATATTTTGTTCTTAGTTGTTCAAAAGAGAGAACGGTGTTGTCTTTAATAATGTCTCTAAAGTAAACTAATCCCTTCTCGTGCCATTCCTTGAAGGCTGAATCCTGCATGGAAGTTTCAAAGAGATGGTTTGAGAATATAGGGCTGAGAAGAGAAAAACTATTAAGTTTTAAATGTTTTCTTAATTGAGACCAAATTCTGAGGGAGTGTTTAACTATGGGATTTGAAATTGATTTATAAGAAGTTGTTGGTAACTCGGAGCCCAAAATGGCTGGCAGTGATATTTGGTCGCTTGTCTGTGACTCTAGTTCTATCCAAGCTGGATTTTCGCTCTGTTTGTGGTAGAAGGTCCAGGAGGTCAGACAGCGCAGGTTCGCGGCCCAATAGTAAAGTCGGAAGTTGGGAAGAGCTAAACCACCTAAAGTCTTTGATTTCTGAAGATGAGTCTTGTTAAGGCGGGCGTGTTTGCCGTTCCATATGTAGGATGATATCAGAGAATCCAAATGCTGAAAAAATGAGGCTGGCAGGAATATTGGAAGATTCTGGAAAAGATATAAGAATTTGGGTAAGACTGTCATTTTTACTGAATTAACCCTACCAATAAGTGTCAGGGAGAGTGGGGACCACTTAGCCAAGGTCTGTTTAATTTTCGCTGTCAAAGTTAAAAAGTTTTCTTTGAATAACTCTTTAAATTTTCGAAATGCGGGCTGAGAGTTGACGAGAACTTCTTATAAAACTCGGCTGGGAAGCCATCGGGGGCCTTTCCAGACTGTAGTGAGCAAATGGCCAACTCAATTTCTGATTGTTTGATCGGCTCCTGCAGTATCTTCATGCCCTCTTTAGAAACTGTTGGCATGTTAAGGGAATTTAAAAAGTTCTTTATTTTGTCATGGTCCGTTTGATGTTCTGAGGAGTATAATTTGAAATAATAATCTTTCAATTCTTTGTTGATCTGTGTGTGGTCAGATGTTAGTTTGCCTGTCGCAGTTTGGATTCTAGAAATATTTTGTTGTGCTTTTAGTCCCTTTAATTGGTTGGCCAGTATCTTATCTGATTTTTCTCCATGCATGTAAAACAATGTTTTATTTTTGAGTAAAAGGTTTTCAGCTGAATGTGTTGTTAGCAAGTCGAATTTGGTTTTTAGCTTCAATTCGTTTTTTTATACATTTCGGGATCTTTAAATTTAGAGTATTGTTGGTCAAGGTCATGGATAGACTTTTCTAAGTAAGATTTTTCTTGAGAAGATGTTCGTTTCAACCTTGCCGTGAATGAGATAATGTGACCTCTAAGGTAGGCCTTCAGAGTGTCCCACACCGTCAGACTGGAGACTTCAGTTGTTGAGTTTGTCAGGAAGAAGGCGTGGATTTCTTTTTCCATCAAGTCAACAAAACACTCATCTGAGAGAAGGGTTGAATTAAAACGCCATTGATTTCTTTGTGTTGGCATGTCTGGCATTGATAAAGTAAGTTCTAAAGGTGCATGGTCAGATATAACAATGCTCTGGTAGGAACATGATTTCACTTGAGGGATAAATTGGTTGTCGATGAAGAAGTAGTCGATTCTTGTGTATGTATGATGAACATGAGAAAAGAAGGAAAATTCTTTCTTCTGGAGATTTAGGAAGCGCCTGATATCGCAGATACCAAAGTCGGAGAGAAAGGCCTGGATACATGAGGCTGATTTACTAATGGGGGAGACTTTAGGTGATGATCTGTCCAGAGTCGGGTCAAGCCATGTATTAAAGTCGCCTCCGAGTATGAGCGAGTATGTCCTGAGGTCCGGCAAGAGAGAAAATAAATGCTCAAAGAATTTTGGTTCTTCTACATTAGGTGCATAAATGTTCACGAGTGAGACCATTTTGTTGTAAAGTTTACCATAAGCAATAATATATCTGCCAAATTTGTCTGATATGATATTGTGTGGTTCAAAAGAGATGTTTGGGCTGATAACTATCGTCACTCCCCGCGCCTTAGCCCCAAAGGAAGAATGAAAACACTGCCCCGCCCATCTGGAAAAGAGACGTTCACTGTCGGAGGTTTTGACATGAGTCTCTTGTAGAAAGGCGATTCCGGTTTTGAGATGATTCAAATGAGTGAGGACCTTTTTCCTTTTTATAGGGTGATTTAGACCCTTTACATTCCAGCTCAAAAGTTTTATACTACCATTCATTGTTTATATCTAAGGTGAGATGGTCTATGAAAACTGGTTTTGATGTGCAGTAGAAAGCAAGGCAAGTTTGCAAAGTTTGTGAAATTGGAATAAGCAGTGATAGTAATCCCCCCTCCCCACCCACAAAGAAAGCTGCCAAAAAAAAAGAAAAAAGGCAGCAAGCTCTTAACAACAATCATCTTATAACAACTTCTACTTAACCTTCTAACCACATATGAACCTCCGGTAATAATCATTTGAAACATAATACCTGCAGACATATTAATGAACACCCCACACAAATTCAACATTAATATTTTGTTGACGAAAAAATATATTGGGGTAAAAGATCTCAGTCCTTAATAAAGTAAACAAAAGTGCGTGAGTGCGCTCGTGCGCGCGCACACGTACGTGCACCATAACTCGGCATAACTATGGAAGAAATAACAAAGTTATAAGTAAACGATACAACCAGGATGAAAGGTGCTGCTCCTCCGCTCTGTCTCCGCTGTCCGTGACGTCACTGTAAGCCGTGTAGGTGAGGAAAGCGATGTCATTCATTCATTGTTTTGATGTTGTGGAGAGTTTTCAACGTATTTCCTCGCCTCGTCCACCGAACTTGGCCATTTGTATGATCCGTTGGGAAGAGTAATCCGAAGTCGGGCCGGGAAGCGAAGAGAAGGTTTAAACACGTTGGTAAAGTTCCGCCACAACATCCTTGTACTCTGAGCGCATCTCCTGGATCTCGGGTGCGTAATCCTCCACGATCCTGATGGTGTGTCCGCGGTAGTGTAGACTCCCTCTCTTACGAGCCTCCCTGATGATCAGATCCTTGGTTCGGTAGTGATGAAGCCGGATAAACACCGAGCGCGGGCGCTCTCCAGGTGCGGGTTTGGCAAAGGTAGTGCGGTGAGCCCGGTCGATCTCCGGGGGAGTCGGCAGGATGTCAGACCCCAAAATCTCCTGGAGCAGGTTGGAAAAATATTCCGTGTGGCGTCCGCTTTCAGTGGATTCGGGAAGACCAAGGATCTTTACGTTCTGGCGTCTACTTCGACTTTCAAGGTCGGTCACTTTACTTTTTAGCTTAGCATTAGCCTCCGTTACGCTGGACAATGTGTTTTCAAGGTCCTTAACATGCTGGGTCAGGTCTTCTGCTGCGAGTTCTAGGGAGGAGACTCTTTCATCGTGGTCATCCACCTTTTGTCTCATCTGGTCCAGCTTGGAGTCCATTAGGGCAAACGATGTGTCGATGTCACGATGCTCTTCCAGTTGCGCAGCGATAGCTTCCATGCTAACGGGAGCCTTGTCCTTCTTGGATTTGGTCGCTTTTGAGGCCATTTTCAAAACTTTGAGAGTTGGTTGAGTTGGAGGGCAATGAAAGTGCGTTACCAGAGTAGTTTTTCTTCTGTCTGCAGGTGTCGCATAGGTTGGTTTTTGGATGAGTTTACCGGAGCACACGTGTATACACCCTACACCATCACACACCCAAGCAGAAGTCCCCATTCGTCTATTTCTGACGTATCTAACTTAAATAACAAATGGTTTTATTTGTATAACGGCACTTTATTATTATTACTTATTTTGTCAGAACAAGAGGAGCTATGCATGGCAAAAAAACACTGAATTCCATGAGAAGAACTTATTGCCTACTGTAAAAAAAATGGTGTAGGGTCCATCATGTTATGGGGCTGTGTGGCTAGCACAGGGACTGGAAACCTTGTTAAAGTTGAGGGCCACATGAATTCCTCTCAGTATCGGCAGATTCTTGACAAGAATGTTCAAGAATCAGTCACAAAGTTGAAGCTACGCAGGGGTTGGATTTTTCAGCAGGACAATGATCCTAAGCACTGTTCAAAATCCACCTAGGAATTTGTTAGATTAAAATGTATTATACACTATATGTATACGCCATACTTAAATGAATGCTAAGAAGATATTCAAAATATAAAGTATAAATTACTAGCTTCATCTAAGAGCTTAAACATTGAATACACATTCACAATCAACATTTCACTCAGATTGATTTACACTGTTTTGAAGGCAAGCTTGGAACAGACTTAGAGTCATGACAATGGTTATTTAAACGTATTTGTCTGCCCTTTTCACACCTTGGGTCGTGGATCAAAAGAACAAAGCAGGGGCACATCTGTGAGGGGGGGGCTAGTAAGTAAGTAAGTAAGTAAGTAATTTTTATTTGTATAGCGCTTTTCCAGACCAGGGTCACAAAGCGCTTAAACAATCAAAACAATATTCAATGAATTATATATTTTAAAGACAGGAATTCCCACTGAAGAACATTTGAATGATTAGTAAAGGAAACAAAGTTGGAAGAACTCTCCACAGGAGATCGTGACACAGGGAGTTTGAAGGAACCAATAGGGCGATATGGGGAGGACCTCTCGGCCCGGAAATTTGCCTTAAATATAGCGATATTTCTATCATTCGGGACCGTCTTTCCCGGAGCTATTGACCTGTTGTCAGGTCAAAGCTTGTATCTTTGTTTGACTTGAAGCGGCGAATAAACGACCCGTTACACTCTGCATTGACCTTTTTTCTCCATAAAGCAAAGTATTAAGACCCGGAGGTGACGTCGTGTTGGAGCGACGGAAACGGACTCCAGTTCCAACCGTTTTAAATGGTGCAAGTGACAACGGATTTGTAGTGGAGATTCTTGGACGAAAAGAAGGCGACTGATTGAAGTTTTTCTCAGCCAAACGAATGGGCCCAAACTAAGGTAAGCAGAAAACCTTTTATTTAATTTCTGCATTTAGTTTCGTCTGGCTGAGTTAATCGATGTCTGAAGCCGTGTGAGTGGATGGGTTGTGGATTGCTTCCGCTTGTAAGGCAAACGAACATATAGCTTGTTGTCGTGGTGTGGTTTTCCGTTACGACTCTCGGCACATATAGCAACCACAGATTGAATAAAATTGGCTTGGGATTCTTTCGAGTGGCAAATATATCTCTATTAGCACGTTATCAAGGCATTTATTTCACCCTTTTAGAGAGGCTTAACCCCCGAGAGTACGAATGGTATGTTTTCTTTAAAATAGGCTTTTATAGGTTAAGCTGCCTTATGAGTTTATGAGTTATTATGATAAAAAAAACAAAAAACTTTTGATTAATGCAACGTTAACGCTAATGTGTGTTTTTCAAGTTTTGAATAAAACATTTTATAGATAAGCTTTCTTAAATTTCTATTGGCTAAAGAAGATCGTTTTTTTTCTTGTAAGTTTTATGCTGCGAGTTTATTTTTTAAAAGAAAGAGTAAAAACGGCTTACTTGGTCTTTACCAAGTTATATGAAAAAGTAGTTTTACTGTCAACTACCGTAGACTTCTATTGGTTAAAAAAAGGTGTTTTTTCTTGTGAATTTCATGTTGCAAGTTTTTTATAAAGTTTTTTGTCATTATAAAATAAGTATTCAAGCGTGTTATAATATTTTGGGGGGAGGAAAAAATGCATTTCTTGCGAGGTTGGTGCCGCAAGTTTATTGAAACAAGTGGAAATACTCTTGTCGTTTCTTATGTTTACGTTGGTTGCTTTCTTGACTAATGCGACGTTAATGCTAATGCGTGTTTTTAAAGTTTTGTGTAAAGAGATTCTTCAGTTTCTATTGGTTTAAAAAATATTTTTTTCTTGTAAGTTCTATGAGTTTGTTTTTTTTAAAGGGTAAAAATAGCTTCCTTTGATCGTCATATCATAATAAAGTTTGGGATTATAATATAAGTGTTCAAGCGTGACAGTTCTCTTATAGAGAGGGAGACGAACAGTTGGTGTAAAAATAAATAAAATAAAAATAAATAAGGAAAAAATAAAATAAGAAACGGATTTATCTGAACTGCGGGTAAAATGGCAGTCTCGTGGAATAGGATCATCATGTGGTGCTGTATTGTTTCACTTTGTCAGTTTATATGTGGAAAGAATGAGTCTGTTGGATCGGAAAAATGAAAAATGTATGAATGGGCTAAAAAGCAGAGAAAGGTTTGAAGTCTGCCTGACTGGGACAGGGAGATGCCTGAAGAAGATATTCTTAAAGAAACTGTGAAAAACATTACCATAGAACTTGAAGTCATTAAGGGGAGAAGAACAAGAATGTTGTTTAGCGATAAATGCAAACTGGCTCTTTTGGAAAAAACTTAAACTGATAAAGACAGATTTTCTATGCTGATTGAATGGTAAAGGAATGATTTCCAAAGTTCAGCACAGGTGAGGTCAGACAACATAACAACCCAGTTTCAATTCTGCAGAAATAAAAGTTGTATGTTTTTCTTGTATTTAACGAATATGTCAAGTTCTCCTTTTGCAGTTGAAGGAGACAAAGGAAGCCTTAAAATGACCTAACAAAGGTCATGGAGCAGGCCTGGCGGATCTTTGCCTGGTTTCATGCGGCTCTAAAGTTCTAGTGTTGTGTCGTTCGCGAAGGATTTGTTCGAACAACGATCTTTTGAGTGAACGTACTAAACCGAATGTGATTTATTCCTTTCTCAGTTCAGTTGAACTCAGCCGCGACTGTGCCGGTGGGAGGGATTCTATTCTATTCTATAAGACTTTGCTACAGAACATTTAGTTTTATGTTGGCACAGATTCGTTCAGTGAACGAGGATTCATGTTCGGCTGTGAACAAACCTCAAGATCTTCTCTATTTGCTCAATTTCTCACGAATGTCTGTGCACTGGTCCTTTTCCGTGTATGCACCGGGCGTCCTTTTTTTTTTTTTGCATTGTCCCTTAAGTGCAGTGAATGTGAACCTCGGGTCTGAATCATTAAACCTAGTAATGGATAGTTTTGCTGCGTTCAGGAAGTAGAAGAAATTTCAGTCAGGGCTCCATAAGCACTGAGTTAGGGATTTGGTGAATGAACGGACTGAACAAATCCTATTAATGAATGGATTCTAGTGATTCAGTACAGTCAAAAGAACTGCTGATCCCATCACTAAAACATTAATATCGAAGTTTGGGTTTGTGTATTTTTTAATGTGCGTGTTCTCTCCGCTTGAGTTCAATACGTTCAACGATGAAAATACCGCAAAGTTTCCCAGTCGGGACAAGATCTTTTGAGTAAAAAATTTGTGTCAAGTTCGCCTTCAAAATGGCAGGGAAAAAATGCACAGCCAAACGAAAATCTGAAGATGAACACAGGACGTTTTTAACAGAATGGGAGAGTTTATATTTTTTTGTTGAGCGTAATGGAAAGCTCATTATGCCTTATGCCTTATTTTAAAGCGTCAAATCTTCAGCGCCATTTCAGCTCACTCCATGCTATCATCGAACAGGAATTTCCAAAAGGAACTGAACTCCGCAAGCACAAGTTGGTCACTTTGAACGTCAAACGGGCTGCGCTTAAGATACTGTCAATATTTGGGTCAACATACGTCTGCAAGTCTGTATTTCCTTCCTGAAACACGTGAAATCAAAGCATCGATCTGTTCTGACTGACACCCATGTGAAAGAATTGCTTCGAGTGTCAACAACTGAATACAAGCCAGATCTGAAGAGGTTTGTTCAAAGCAAGAAATGCCAGAAGTCCCACTAAGCAACATGCATAGTAAGAGAAAAAAGACATTTTAATTATTATATTTTTGTTTGTGGACTTGGTTGAACTGAGACTTGTGTGTGTGAGACAGTGCACACAATGTTCATTGTTGAAAATGACTGAACCGTGGTCTGTAGAAGTCAAATTCTGTCATTATCATGTTGGTGTGTGACATTTACAATAAATCTGGCTAAGCAGAGGTCTGTGTGTGTGTGAGGAAGGGATGAGGTGATGTTCATGTGTGCCCATGTGTATGATGTGGCTCTTTGCAGTTACACAGTAGAAAAATGTGGCTCTTAGGCTCTGACTGGTTGGCCACCCCTGTCATGTAGGATCCAGTTTTAAATTTGCATTCAGGAGATACCTGGAATGTGACACAGCAGGTGGTGGCACCAACACCAGTGCAGAACAGTCACACCACCATAAGAAGAAAACCTGGTAAAATAACATCTTAAGACTCTCACAGGGTTCCACTTCCGCTTCCGGTGAGCCTTTGATCGGCTGCTTGAAACGTAAGCTCCTGCAATAATTGCCAAAAACAGTCGTTTTAACGACTACTTGTCCGGATATTATGCTCATATCACTTAAGATATGTCTCAAGCATCTCGGATCTATGATCGTGATGCTCTTTTCAACATCAGAGAGTCGATGGAGGACTTCACTCGCGACCGTTACCAACGTCCGGTGAACGTGTTTCCGGCTCCGCTTCTCATCGACTCGGACTCTGTGGAATATCGTTTGATCTCTCGAGTACCGGGCGATTTCCACAAGGGATCGAGTCGGGCTGGAGTACAGGTCAGGATGAGACGTGCAGTTGCGATCGCTCGGAACAACTCTGACGTCATCGAACGTCATCGATATTTGATCGACATCCCTCTCACTGTGTGTGACGACACATCAGCGCTGCCGTCTGTCCAGACCTCAACGAAAGGTGGTAAGATTTTTTCATTTCCTCTCTTTAATTCGACTTTTACAACCGAGTTGAACTTCAGTGACAGCTGGTACCCACGTGACCGCTGTTCGCTTCAAAAGATCCCGCTCTGCGCGCCTGTCAGTGACGCGGCGTCGTCAGTGACGTCATCGGTGCTGAATGTGGGACTTCTTAATGTTCGCTCCATTACTAATAAATCCTTTATTCTTAATGATCTTTTCACAAGAGTTAATTTGGATTTATTATGTCTTTCTGAGACTTGGCAGAGAGAGGAAGAGTTTATTCATCTGAACGAACTCTGTCCAGTAGGGAGCGCTGTCCTGGGGAAGCCTCGCCTCTCTGGTCGTGGAGGAGGTCTTGCTACTGTTTTTAGGGAGAGTTGTTCTTGCAAAGTGATTCAGACACAGGAATTCACTTCTTTTGAGTCTCAGATGATCTTGGTTGGTTCTACAAGACCTTTCTATTGTGTGTCAATCTACCGTCCGCCTGGTCCTGCGGCGATGTTCTTGAAAGACTTTAGTGACTTCTTATCTTCCATTATTCAGATGGAATCTGTTCTTATTCTTGGAGACTTTAATCTTCATGTTGATGACGTCACATCTTGTTCTGCTAAAGAACTTTTAACTTTAACTGAAGCCTTTAATTTTGAGCAACATGTTTCTGAACCCACTCATCAAAAAGGCCACATTTTAGACTTAGTTTTTACTCTTGGCCTGAACATTTCTAATGTATCTGTACATGATGTCCATCTGAGTGATCATTCTCTTGTCTTGTTCAACCTGGACTTCATCCCTGAACCTAAGCCTTTGAAAGTTAGGTCTCAGAGGCGTGTCATCTCAGCCGATACTGCAGACAGTTTTTCTGCTATGTTTGACCGTCTTTCCTTTGATGACTGTCCAGATGTGGACAGTTTGATTCACTGTTTTACTGATCATTGTGTTGAAATACTGGATCAAGTGGCACCTGTTAAATCGAACTTGAAAATTCAGAAAAAACGGTGCCCTTGGACAAATGAAGATCTCCTGAGTCTGAAGAGACTTTGTCGAAAGACTGAGCGTCTCTGGAAGTCTACTAAACTTGAGGTGCACAGACTTCACCTCAGGGATCTGTTGACTTCTTACAATGAGATGGTAGAAACTGCTAGATCTGATTACATCAGAAAACTGGTAGCAGCAAATAGGAAAAACCCCAAAGTTTTGTTTGACACGATTAATTCTCTCGTGTCTCCTGCTCCTCAAATCACGCCGGTCTTCTGTGAAGCTGACAGCAATGCATTGTTGAGATTTTTCATTGACAAAATTAAATTGATCAAAGAGAAAATCTCTCCCCCTTTGTTGGGAACCCCTACTGTCTCTGAGCCCCTCTCCTCCTCTTGGTCATCCTTCACTGCTGTATCTTTGGGTGATATTTCAGCACTAGTGAACAAGATGAAACCCTCCTCTTGCTCAGATGACGTCCTTCCTTGTAGGCTTTTTATCAAAGTATTTGATGTAATTGGCCCCTGGGTTACCAATATGGTGAACCTCTCCCTTTCCACAGGGGTTTTTCCCAATGCATTTAAACATGCCATTGTGGAGCCTCTGCTCAAAAAACCAGGCTTAGACCCAACTGACCTCAGTAATTTCAGGCCTATTTCTAAGCTCCCTTTCTTGTCCAAGATCTTGGAGAAGGTGGTGTCCGAGCAGCTGTCTTTGTTCTTGGATCAGAGCGACATCCATGAGAAGTTTCAGTCTGGCTTCCGTAAACATCACTCTACGGAGACAGCTTTACTGAAAGTGTCCAGTGACATCATGATGTCGGCTGACTCTGGTAAATTCACTGTTCTGGTTCTCTTGGATCTGTCGTCAGCCTTTGACACAGTTGATCACCAGATCCTGCTGAGAAGACTAAGGGATGAAGTGGGACTGTCTGGGTCTGTGTTAGAATGGTTCTCATCTTACCTTTCTGGGCGCAGTTTTAGTGTATCTGCCAATCAAATGAGGTCTGAATCGGCAGATCTGTTGTGTGGAGTCCCTCAAGGTTCTGTTCTGGGTCCTTTATTGTTTTTGCTGTACTTGATTCCCCTTGGTAAAATCATTCAGAGATTTCCAGATGTTTCTTATCACATTTTTGCTGATGACATCCAGCTCTACTGCTCTTTTGACCCAACTGAGCCCCAAAGGCTGAACAGCTTAGTCAATTGTTTGCTAGAAATCAAACAATGGCTGAGTGAAAACACTTTACAGCTTAATGTGGACAAAACTGAAACTCTGGTGATTGCTCCTGATGATACGATTCCAGGGTTGAGTCAGTACTTGGGTGACTTAGGTCAGTCTGTCAAACTGAGCCTGAGAAACCTGGGTGTTGTATTTGATAAAGACATGTCTCTTGTTCAACACTGTAGAAAACTGACCAGAAACTGTTTCCTTCAACTGAGAAAAATCTCTAAACTTAGGAAAATGCTGTCACAACATGATCTGGAGCTTGTAATCCATGCGTTTGTTTCTTCTCGTCTGGACTATTGTAACAGTTTGTTTTCATGTCTTAACAAGAAGGAGCTGTCTCGCCTGCAGTTGATTCAGAACTCTGCAGCGAGAATTCTGACCCGCTCTAGTAGAAGAACTCACATTTCTCCGGTCCTTAAAACTCTTCACTGGCTTCCAGTTTCTTTCAGGATCAACTTTAAAATTCTGGTTCTTACTTTCAGAGCTATTCATGGTCAGGCTCCTCCTTACATCACTGATCTGATCCAGCCTTACACCCCAGCTCGGTCTCTGAGGTCTGTGGATCAGAATCTACTTATGGTTCCACGCACACGGCTCAGGACCAGAGGAGAGAAATCTTTTCAGGCTGTTGCTCCTAAGCTTTGGAACAATCTTCCTCTCTCTTTGCGCTTGATGGAGTCTACTGACTCCTTTAAGAAACATCTTAAGACGTTTCTATTTGTGCAGGCTTTTCCTTGAATTTCTCGAACTTCTGTGTTGTTCTCGGTGTTGTCTTGATCTTTGAAGTATGTACTGTTTTGAGTATTGTTTTGATTGTTAAAGCGCTTTGTGACCCTGGTCTCGAAAAGCGCTATATAAATATATATTACTTACTTACTTACTTACTTACTTACTTACAAGGAGGATTACAGCGGAGACAGTGTAGTTAAACAGAGGGAGTTGGATCAAAGTGATCTATGAGATGATCAGACAACAGTAGCCCAAAGGACAGGTAACATAAAAAGATATTATGTGTCCTCTAGGGGAAATTGATGTATGAATGGAATGAATGGAATGAGCAATGAATGAACAGTGAACAGTATTGATGAAAGTGATGTTCCTAATTTGGGGATTCCTGGTATTATGTCCTAATGGGGGACGCCCCGGGTAAATCAAGGCGAAAAAGAAAAGCAAAATGAAAAGAGAAGCAAACAAAAACTAAGAATGAAAATAAAACTTAAACTACACTAACAATAAAAATTAACTCATTTAGATTAAAACTAAAACTGAACTAAACTAGATTTAAAATAAACTAAAGAAGAAACAAAATATATATTAAAAGTAGAAATTAAAAAAAATAAATAAAAAATGTTAATAGAACCAATATGGAAATAATAAAAATACAAAATAAATACGAACAACAAAACAGAGGGGGTAAAAGTAGATGTAGTGTGGTCGACTCATACTGCCAGATAACAGGCACGAGGGCAGCGGACGTGTATATTACTCTCTCCTACCAGGGTCAAAATCAGTGGAGGATATAAAAAAATCAAGTCAAGGGAACGCAGGATTTTCTGACCTGGATGAGTAGACGCACTCAAAAGCATCAACCACCTTCCCCTTATCAGAAGAAACAAGCGGATAAGTACATGGGGAAATTACCCAATTCTATTACATTATTAAAAAACATTTTTTTGGTCAGAGCTACTCCTGAATGAAGGTTATTTGTGTGTAGGTTGAAGAAGATGGACTTGGACAAGATCGAAGAAGACGGATTTCTGGGATCGGTTTTCCCTCTGCACACCTGGAATCGGGACATGGAAGAAGAGGACTAGATGACGAAGAAGAACAGTCACACCGACTATGGAAGATGAAGAACAAACAGACCGACTGCAGATGAAAGAATGATGAAAGACCACTTCTGAATAAGGCCAAACCTTGTGTCACTGTTTAAAAAATATATTAATATTGCAGACATATGTTGATATTTTCGGTTATACATATAGCGTGTGCAGGTACATGATAATAATATGTTGTTGGGAAGATAACAACCATTGATTAAGAAAATTGGACTTTTTTGTTTATGACGTGACCTATAAAGGCCACGTCAACAGGGGGAGTTGTTAGATAAAAAATTATTATACACTATACGTATACGCCATACTTAAATTAATGCTAAAAAGATAATCAAAATATAAAGTATAAATTACTAGCTTCATCTAAGAGCTTAAACGTTTGAATACACATTCACAATCAACATTTCACTCAGACTGATTTACACTGTTTTCAAGGCAAGCTTGGAACAGACGTAGAGTCATTACAACGGTTATATAAACGTATTTGTCGAAGAACGAAGCATGGACACATCTGTGAGGGGGGGGGCTAGGAGACAGGAACTCCCACTGAAGTACATTTTAATGATTAGAAAAGGAAACAAAGTTGGAAGAACTCTCCACAGGAGATCGTGACACAGGGAGTTTGAAGGAACCAATAGGGCGATAGGGGGAGGACCTCTCGGCCCGGAAATTTGCCATAAATATAGCGATATTTCTATCGTTCGGGACCGTCTTTCCCGGAGCTATTGACCTGTAGAGCTGCCGGCAAAGAGTTCGGCCGATCGATCGTAAAAGCTTGTATCTTTGTTTGACTTGAAGCGGCGAATAAACGACCCGTTACACTCTGCATTGACCTTTTTTCTCCATAAAGCAAAGTTTTAAGACCCGGAGGTGACGTTGTGTTTGAGCGACGGAAACAGACTCCAGTTCGTTGTCTGTGGCTATAGGAGGCATCTACAGGCTGATCTTGCAGCAAATAGAGGCTCTACTAAATATTTGTACAGCAAGTGACCAACTGATGCAGTGATTTTCCTAAGGGATGTGCAAACTTTTGCGTACCACTTCATGAATTGTACCCACTTCTCTGCAGGAGTCTTCTGAGGGACGACCCAAAGAAATTCCTCACACTGAGAAGCTGCTGTCACTCAAATATGAGGTATAACATCTCTTTGCTAAATTTAAAATTGACTTTAATTCCTCATCTATCAAGTCATCATTTATTTCAGAGTCTGGACTATGAAAAACGTGAGAACCAACTTTTTCTGGAGGAGGAGAGAAGGATGAGTTACATGGTGAGTTTTGATCAGATACTGGTGAGTGTTCTTGTCATTTCCTATGATGCACTAACACAAAACATTTTTTTGAAGAGCTTTCGATGTCTGGAGATCAGCCGCTCTGTGGTTTGTGGTCTCATTGGCTTCCTGACTGGTCTCATCGCCTGTTTCATTGATATCTCAGTGGAGCAACTTGCTGGAATCAAATTGTTGTTGTTGTTGAATAAAAAGTTTTAAAGAAAAGTATCCAAATATAATGATGTATAAAAAGATTTGTCTGTGTGATATTCCTGTGTGGCAGTTATGAAAGGGAAATCATTTTGAGGTCAGTAGAAAGAAACTTTCCTTGACTGGTGACTGTCATGATGCGAAAGGAAACCCAGGAGCAGAAAATATCTGTTCATCAAACTTGACAGTTTATTTAGGAGCAGGCAGAGCAGATAGGCGAGAAAACGTACCAGGGTCAAAACCGGGAAGGCAAAACAATCTCGGACAGGAGTCTAGAACAAGAAACAAACACTAGAT
>JACEEU010000102.1:0-10397 GCA_016630915.1 Callionymus lyra
CCTAACCTCACTTTGACCAAAACAATAACACAGGTCCGACAAAATGAGGAGGTAAAGTAACAACAGCCGCTGATAAGACAAAAGTCAAAGCAAATGTAGACGCTTTATCAACAAGAAAACAAGGCAAATTTAAGATGTTCTCACAACAGAAGAATAAACAAACAGTCCAGAGAACAAAAGATTGCTCAACATGTGGAAAATGCCCTCCACACCCGTGGAAGCAATGTCCAGCAAGGGAATGTTGGGTTTTTTGTGTTTCCGATGAACCGACCCCTCCCCAGCCTCGTACGTGGTGATGGAATGAAGGACAGACACATGGATGAGTTTAAGAAAAATGCTTGTTTAGTGAATTATGCAAAAGTCAGAGACAAACTTACGTGCACACGGGCGCTAGCAAGCAGAGAGATCTATCGCAGACGTCTTCGGATGCCAGAACGCAAAGATCAGAGAAAATGGTGGATCTTTATAGTAGAATATTCAGGTTAACGCCTCTAGTCAAATGTGAATGTAGGATTGGTCAGTAAGTGTAAACATTTGATTCTAAGATGGCCGGTCGCACGTGAACGTAGTGGAAATTTACCAAAAGTTGTTGTTTTCAAGAATCTGTTCCCAGCGACTTGTGTCCTTCAGAGTGAATTCTCAAACAGGTGTCCAGACGTCCTGGAATCTGGGATTGTTTAATCTTTCTGTGTGTGTGAGGCTTTGTGACCTCGGCCTTTGAGTTGTGAACCTGAGTTTAGTTTAAGTGAATGCAATGCAAGAATAGGATTATTTAATATGAATTAAATATGTAAGATTATCAGTTAATCAAGTGACTATTTGAAATGTGTGTTAAATCTAGGTGATTGATTACAGTAAAGTTGTCATTTCCTTACACTCCCCCTGATTGCATCATGAACTAATGATGCAATAAAACAAAGACAAGTCTGATTTCAAAATAATCGCGAATCTGATTATAAACTAAACATGCTAAACTATCATCCGTATAGTGCCACACAAAGATTACATATGGTGAGAAAAAAAAAGAGAAAAAACACATTTTTAAAAGAAAAAAATATATAATTTTAGGAATTTTCTCCAAACACAAAAAAAAAAAAAAAAAAAAAAAAAAAAAAAAAAAAAAAAAAAAAAAAAAAACCAGGTAAAAAAAAAAAAAAAAAAAAAAAAAAAAAAAAAAAAAAAAAAAAAAAAAAAAAAAAAAAAAAAAAAAATAAAAAAAAAAAGGGCAAGAAAAGTGGTCATTTTGCTGCAATGTGTCGAACAGGACACGGCGTTGAGTCAATAGAAGACGACCAGAAGAATCTGAATGTGCATTCATGGGAACAATACAAAGTCAGAGTCAAAAACAAGACATATGGAAACAAAACATTGAAATGAATGGAGAACTTGTTAACTTTAAGTTGGATACAGGAGCAGCGGTCACAGCAATCCCAGAATCGGAATATTCCAGAGCCAGAGATGGTGAACTGAAAAAGGCACAGAGGATTATATGTGGCCCAATAATCAACCATTGACCGTCCTGGGCACATTCAGGGCGTGTCTGAAAAAGGGTAAACAGAAAACTGAACAAGAAATATTTGTTGTGAAAAACCTAGTGATGCCATTGCTAGGTCTTCCAGCTATTCTGTGTCTACCCTTGCTCCAGCAGGTGGCAGCTGTTATGGAGCAACACCATATGCCCTGCAGCTCCGAGACGTGTAGCATTGCCTCTTATGGACAAGGTACAATCAGAGCTCCAGAGAATGGAAAATATGGCAGATGTCCGGCAGATCCAAGAGCCAACCGAGTGGTCTGAGGTATGGTGGTCGTTCCAAAACCTAATGGAAACATAAGGGTCTGCGTGGATCTGACCAGACTAAATGAAAGTGTGCGTCGAGAAAGACATATACTGCCAGCGGTAGACGAGACTCTCGCAAAACTAGATGGAGCCGTGGTTTTCTCTAAATTGGATGCCACGTCAGGATTTTGGCAAATACCTTTACACAAAGACTCTGAACCACTGACAACTTTCATCACTCTGTTTGGGAGACTCTGAATTTCCTCAGCACCAGAGCATTTCCAGCTGAGAATCTGCCAGATAGTTTCTGGCACACCAGGTACACTGTGCCACGCTGATGACATCTTGGTGTTTGGAAAGGATGCAGCTGAACATGATGACAGACTGCATGAGGTCCTCCAGAAGTTGGAACGTGCAGGTCTCACTCTAAATGAAAAATGTGAGTTTGGAGTGAAGCAAGTGAAATTTCTTGGACACAAAATAAGCTCTGATGGAATAGAGGCTGACCGAGACAAGATCAAAGCAATTATGAACATGGCCGAGCCACAAAACATTGTGTGAGGCGCTTCATGGGAATGGTGAATTATGTTGGCAAGTTTTCCCCTGACCTCCCGACTCTTACAAAACCATTAAGAGACTTGCTGAGGAATGACTGCGCATGGACATGGGACTGTCAACAAAAGACGGCTTTTGAAGCTGTAAAGAAAGAACTGAGCTCACCAACTGTCTTAGCACAATACAGCTCAAAGAAAGAAACACTATCAAACAGACAAATCAGAGACTTGCAAAGTAAAGACGATGTTCTAAAACAACTGAAAATGTACACAGACAGAGGATGGCCGGAGCACAGGAAAGCGACTCCTGAAACTCTCCAACAGTATTGGCCCTACAGAACCGATATACATGTTGCAGGTGGACTCCTCTTGATGAAAGAAAGAATCATAATACCAGCACCGATGCGCAGTGAAATGCTTGAAAAGATACATCATGGCCATCAGGGTATGACAAAGTGTTTTGCTAGAGCACAACAGTCCATGTGGTGGCCAGGTTTATCAAGAGACATCCGTGAGCTGGTGGAAAGATGTGAGGTGTGTGGTCAATATTCAGCTTGTCGAACGGAACCATTGATAACAACACCTTTACCAGCTAGACCGTGGCAGAGGTTAGCAGCAGACATCTTCCAGTGGGGGAAAGATCACTACCTGGTAGTGATTGACTACTTTTCAAGGTATATTGAAGTAGCCAATCTGCCAACCCTCACAACAACAACCACAGTGAAGAGACTGAAAGTCATCTTTGCCAGATTTGGAATCCCAGAGTTGCTAGTGACAGACAATGGACCTCAGTTTTCCTCATTAGAGTTTGCTGAGTTCGCTCAAGACTATGACTTTGAACATGTCACAAGCTTCCCCAGGTATCCAAAGAGTAACAGGGGAGGCGGAGAGAACAGTCGATGAAACTGATGCTAAAGAAAAATCAAGATCATCAAAAAGCTCTCTTGGCATATAGAACCACACCATTGGCCCAAGGCAGCTCTCCGGCAGAACTTCTCATGGGAAGGAAGTTGAGATCGACGGTTCCAATTCCGTTAGAAGCACTGAAGACAAAGTGGCCTGATCTTAATGCATTCAAAAGGAAAGACATAAAGCTAAAAGAAGATCAAAAGTAAGCTTATGGAGCAAGACACAGAGTGAAAGAGCTTCCAACACTGGAACCTGGACAAAGAGTTTGGATCAGGATGGCAAAGAACACCGGAACTGTCCAGAACCAGCTTCCACACCAAGGTCATATATGTCCAAACAGAGCTGGGGACACTGAGAAGAAATCGAGCGGACTTGACTATTCTTCCAGAACCTATCCAGGGTGGAACGGTTCAGACAGACTCTAACGGAACAGTGACAAAATCTGGTAGAGTCTCTGGACCTCCACAAAGATTGGATTGGTAATATAGATCACAGTTTAGTTCAGAGTGCCTGCTGTGAAGGAAAGGGCAGAATAAATCCCTTCAGCAGAGCAAGAAGGTTCAGGTGGTCCACCCTGTCCTTCAGTTAAGATAGATGTTGTTAAGTGTACATGATTGATGGGAAATTGTTTAGTTTCACAGTACAGTGTGATAGAAAATAAAAGTAAGTTCATTGAACACTTTAACAGCTAAAAGAGGGGGATGTAGTAGAACCTGATGACCACTTGGGTGTACTGTACTGTTGACATGGTTGGAGGTGTGTGGGGAGATCGGGAGAGAATAAAAAGAGTTTTTGGAATCCCTAATGGCTGTTAGCGTTGTTGTGTGTCTCCTATAAAAACTAACGAGTTGAGAAACAACATCGTACAGTTTGAAGTATTTTTGCAAATATATTTATTGTTGTTTTATGTTCGATTCTCACAGGATAAGTAGGACCTGTTGACCTCGGGTCATTTGTAATAATTGTAGAGAATGTGTGAGTTTTAATCCCGTGTGGATGTGTGTGTTTGTAATTGTGAAGCATATATGTCACTGTAACACACTTCATTGTGTTCATATTTACTTCCGCTGTTTTATTTTGAAGGGCTTGAAAAGGAAGTAGATGGAGTTGGTTGTTGTACCAAATGACGAAAGTAAAGAAGATGCTCCACAGATACAAACTAAGTTGTCGTTGTTTCACACATGAATACACTCGGTTACACAACTGTAACTGTGTCTCTTCTGTCAGAATAATGTTGGGGCACATTTATGTGCAGCTCTCGCTGTTGAGCGTCAAGTTGGGAAATAAAGACTTGGTTACACTAACTTTCTCTTCCAGTGCTTTTTACATGTGTATCTCTAGTTAATGTTTTTACATGTGTATCTCTAGGTAATGTTTTTACATGTGTATCTCTAGGTAATGTTTTTACATGTGTATCTCTAGGTAATGTTTTTACATGTGTATCTCTAGGTAATGTTTTTACATGTGTATCTCTAGGTAATGTTTTACATGTGTATCTCTAGGTAATGTTTTTACATGTGTATCTCTAGGTAATGTTTTTACATGTGTATCTCTAGGTAATGTTTTTACATGTGTATCTCTAGGTAATGTTTTTACATGTGTATCTCTAGGTAATGTTTTTACATGTGTATCTCTAGGTAATGTTTTTACATGTGTATCTCTAGGTAATGTTTTTACATGTGTATCTCTAGGTAATGTTTTTACATGTGTATCTCTAGGTAATGTTTTTAACATGTGTATCTCTAGGTACATGTTTTTACATGTGTATCTCTAGGTAATGTTTTTACATGTGTATCTCTAGGTAATGTTTTTACATGTGTATCTCTAGTTAATTTTTTTACATGTGTATCTCTAGGTAATGTTTTACATGTGTATCTCTAGGTAATGTTTTACATGTGTATCTCTAGGTAATGTTTTTACATGTGTATCTCTAGGTAATGTTTTTACATGTGTATCTCTAGGTAATGTTTTTACATGTGTATCTCTAGGTAATGTTTTTACATGTGTATCTCTAGTTAATTTTTATACATGTGTACTCTCTAGGTGGGGGGGGGGGGGGGGGGGGGGGGGGGGGGGGGGGGGATTGTTTTTACATGTGTATCTCTAGTTAATGTTTTTACATGTGTATCTCTAGGCTAATGTTTATACATGTTTTTCTATTGATTTTTTTTTTTTTTTTCCTTTTTTTTTTTTTTTTTTTTTTGTTCACACCTGTGGACGTGAAACAAAATGGCAAAACGGAACACACCCAAGAAAGGGGGGCTGGAAGACAAAGGAACTTGCCCACACGGAGGGGAGGCAGGGAGGTTGCTCTCCAGGTGACCCGAGACAGGAACTAACATGAAAGAACCACTGCCCCGGAAGGGACGACCCCCTGGACAGGAAATTTTTCCTTAAATTATGGTTCTCATCTTACCTTTCTGGGCGCAGTTTTAGTGTATCTGCCAATCAAATGAGGTCTGAATCGGCAGATCTGTTGTGTGGAGTCCCTCAAGGTTCTGTTCTGGGTCCTTTATTGTTTTTGCTGTACTTGATTCCCCTCGGTAAAATCATTCAGAGATTTCCAGATGTTTCTTATCACATTTTTGCTGATGACATCCAGCTCTACTGCTCTTTTGATCCAACTGAGCCCCAGAGGCTGAACAGCTTAGTCAATTGTTTGCTAGAAATCAAACAATGGCTGAGTGAAAACACTCTACAGCTAAATGTGGACAAAACTAATACACTGGTGATTGCTCCTGATGATAAGATTCCAGGGTTGAGTCAGTACTTGGGTGACTTAGGTCAGTCTGTCAAACTAAGCCTGAGAAACCTGGGTGTTGTATTTGATAAAGACATGTCTCTTGTTCGACATTGCAGAAAACTGACCAGAAACTGTTTCCTTCAACTGAGAAAAATCTCTAAACTTAGGAAAATGTTGTCAGAACATGATCTGGAGCTTGTAATCCATGCGTTTGTTTCTTCTCGTCTGGACTATTGCAACAGATTGTTTTCATGTCTTAACAAGAAGGAGCTGTCTCGCCTGCAGTTGATTCAGAACTCTGCAGCGAGAATTCTGACCCGCTCAAGTAGAAGAACTCACATTTCTCCGGTCCTTAAAACTCTTCACTGGCTTCCAGTTTCTTTCAGGATCAACTTTAAAATTCTGGTTCTTACTTTCAGAGCTATTCATGGTCAGGCTCCTCCTTACATCACTGATCTGATCCAGCCTTACACCCCAGCTCGGGCTCTGAGGTCTGTGGATCAAAATCTACTTATGGTTCCACGCACACGGCTCAGGACCAGAGGAGAGAAATCTTTTCAGGCTGTTGCTCCTAAGCTTTGGAACGATCTTCTCTCTCTTTGCGCTTGATGGAGTCTACTGACTCCTTTAAGAAACATCTTAAGACGTTTCTATTTGTTCAGGCTTTTCCTTGAATTTCTCGAACTCCTGTTGTGTTCTCAGTATTATCTTGATCTTTAAAGTATGTACTTTTTTGAGTATTGTTTTGATTGTTTAAGCGCTTTGTGACCCTGGTCTCGAAAAGCGCTATATAAATAAATATTACTTACTTACTTACTTAAATACAAAGAAGCCCCATAACCCGGGACCGTCTTTCCCGGAGCTATTGACCTGTAGAGCTGCCGGCAAAGAGCGAGTCCTTTCGATCGTAAAGTTGTATCTTTGTTTGACTTGTAGCGGCGAATAAACGACCCGTACACCCTGCATTTTGACCTTTTCTCTCCATAAAGCAAAGTATCAAGACCCGGACGTGACATCGTGTTGAAGCGACAGAAACGGACTAAGTTTTAATCGTTTTAATTGGTGCGAGTGACCCTCGGATTTGTTTGGAGATTCTTGGACGAAAAGACGGCGACTGAGGCCAGTCAGACGAACGGGCCCAAAATATGGTAAGCAGAAAACCTTTTATTTAATTTCTAGTTTCGTCTGGCTGAGTTAATCGATTTAGAAGCCGTATGAGTGGATGGGTTCCGCTTGTAAGGCAAGCAAAGCTTTTTGTCTTTATCTTTATACTTAGATTGTGTCATCTTGTTCTTCCTCTTATGTTCTTTTCTTATTTTATTTTTTATGTATTATTTTTTATTGTTTATGAAAAATTGCTGGCTACTGGAAAAAAAACATCATCAATAAAGTTTTACCTTACCTTAAACATATAACTTGTTGTTTTGGTTTTATTTTCCGTTACGACTCTTGGCACCTAAAGTAATCACAGATAGAACATAATTGGCCGGGGGTTCTATCGAGTGACAAATATATCTCTATTAGCACGTTTTAAAGGCATTTAATTCACCCTTTTAGAGATGCTTAACCCCCTTGAGTACGAATGGTGTGTGAATGGGAAAAAATAGAGCTTTTTATAGGTTACGCTGCCTTATGAGTACTTATATTATGATAAAAAACAAAAAACAACTTTCTTGATTAATGCAACGTTAACGCTAATGTGTGTTTTTCAAGTTTTAAATAAAGAAATTTATAGCTTTCTTAAATTTCTATTGGCTAAAAAAGATCGTTTTTTTCTTGTAAGTTTTATGCTGCGAGTTTATTTTTAAAAGAGGGAAAAAACGGCTTACTATATTTATAAAAGAAGTTTCACGGTCAACTGCCGTGGACTTCTATTTGTCATGTTTATGTTCTTTCCGGTTTTATTTTGAAGTTGTGTTTCCGTTTTTGGTACGTGTTCCTCTGTTTGTCTTGACAGACGCTGGCAGGTGCGCGGCTGGGGATGATTGAATGGCGAGTTCTTCCCTCAGATAAGGAGCATCTCTAACCGGAAGAACTCGCCAGAGTATTCAGTTTCCTGACCAGGTTGGCATCTCAGATCACTCCGTGCTCGTGTTTTGAATGAACGATCTTTTGAAGACCCCTGACGTTGTCAGCGATTTTAGTTGCTCACGTGAGTCTTTTTTCCCCTTTGTTGTAGTTGCGGATCTGAGACCCCGATCTCCAGCCGCGTCCTGCCTCCGTCCCGAGCGCCTGTTATGTTTTTTGTTTCGGTCCTTTCCGACCGTGTGGATAATTAAAAGACTTTGTTCTGAACATTTCCTCCGTGGATTATTCACTTCCGCATCTGGGTCTCCTGCCGTGTTCCACCCGTGACACTATTGGTTGAAAAAAGCGTTTTTTGCTTGTGAATTTCATGTTGCAAGTTTTTTTTATACAAATTTTTGGTAATTATAAAATGAGTATTCAAGCGTGTTATAATATTTTTGGGGAAAAAAGCATTTCTTGCGCCGCAAGTTTTACGAATTCAAATACTTTTGTTGTTTCTTATGTTACGTTGGTTGCATAGTGAGTACCTATATTGTGATAAAAAAAATAACGACTTTCTTGACTAAATGCGACGTTAATGCTAATGTCAAGCGTGACAGTTCTCTTATAGAGAGGGAGACGAACAATTGGTGTAAAAATAAATAAAATAAAAATAACAAAAAGAAGGAAAAAATAAAATAAATAAAAATAAGAAATGGATTTATCTGAACTGCGGGTAAAATGGCAGTCTCGTGGAATAGGATCATGTGGTGCTGTATTGTTTCGCTCTGTAAGTTCGTATGTGGAAAAAATTGCTCCGTTGGATCGGGAAAATGTTGTAAAAAACTGGTATAAATGGGCTAAAAAGCAAAGAAAGGTTGGAAATCTGCCTGATTGGGGCATGCGTATGCCTGAAGAAGATATTCTTGGTGAAAATGTGAAAAATATTAATCTAGAACTTGAAGTCATTAGGAGGAGAAAAACAAGCATGTTGTTTAGTGAAAAATACAGACTGGCTTTGTTAGAAAAAACTAAAACTGATAGAGACAGATTTTTTGTGATTATGGAAATGGTAAAAATGATAAAGTTAAATACTGAAGTGATGGCACCAGTGAAAGCTGTTAAAAAGAAGTTGTTGATGAAAATAATGTAACTGAAAAAACTGATTCACCACCACCTTACCTAGAAGGTGGAAACCAAAATGTAAACTCACAAATGTTGTCTGATAGATTGCAACAAATGGTAATGAAAGAGAAAGTGAACACCCAGGCTCCAGTGTTCAATGTTACAGGAGGGCAGCTGATGATGGATCAAGATGGTAATGAAATAGATAAAACAAAAATGATACATTTAAAAGAGATAATAGATAATGTAGCAATAATAACACACAGGCAAGACATTCTCACAAGAGATCTGTTAGACACAGCAGAAAAAAACACTTAACATATTTGAATTAGCAATAAGACAAGAAAAAGTAGATAAAGATGTGAGTGCAGCCATGACAAGTACACTTGGAACTATAGAGCAGCTGTGTGAGGAGGTAGATGACAAATCAGAAAAATTGAAAAAGAAAAATGACAGTGAGGAAAGAAGCAGCAGTAAGAATGAGGAACAAGACAATCATTGTAATTATAGACTTGACCCAGGCACGCCACTGACACCCTCTAAACATAAAGTTAAAACTAGAAAAGGTGAGAAAGGGAGACTAGATGGATTGGGAACAGGACCTCATGGACAGTTTCCTCTAGTGATGAAGAGTAGAAGAAAGAGGGATTATACTGATTACGTCTCAGCAACTATGATGGATGTACAATGTCTGAAAGAAAAACTTCCTCCTTTGGAAAGGGGAGCAGGTCCGTGGATTAATGTTTTTTGCAACAATGTGACAGGAATTGTATTGGCTATTGGAGATTGGAGACAAATTGTTATGGCATGTGTGGATTTTGATAATTTGTTAAAAATAGAGGAAAAAGCAGGAACTTGTAGGGAGCCATACCAAGCACTTTTTTCTCCTCATGCAAAACGAATATTTAAGGCCATGAGAAAGGTGTTCCCTACAAAGGTGGATGTGAATGAACTGATGTCATGCATGCACAAAGATTGGGAAGCTGAACAGCGGCAGCAAATGGCTGCAGCCCAACAGTATTTCACACCAGGCAACGACTGCTGCTTTTCATGTGGACAACCAGGTCACTGGAGAAATGAATGTCCTTTCTACCCACAGATCCCAGCATATTACAAATCTCTTAAAATAAAAAAGGGGATGTAGATTTTTCAGAAGTCATGCAGGACCACAGTTCCACAAGCCGAGTAGAAGGGGCCGGCATCACCTGCCCCTACCTGATATGAATCCTCAGCCCTCATCAAACTAGTGATAGCAGAAAGAAAAGCTAAAAACAACAGATAA
>JACEEU010001015.1:0-26812 GCA_016630915.1 Callionymus lyra
AGAAACATCTGTGTTTGATGATCTACTGACTCCTTCAAGAAACATCTGTGTTTGATGATCTACTGACTCCTTCAAGAAACATCTGTGTTTGATGATCTACTGACTCCTTCAAGAAACATCTGTGTTTGATGATCTACTGACTCCTTCAAGAAACATCTGTGTTTGATGATCTACTGACTCCTTCAAGAAACATCTGTGTTTGATGATCTACTGACTCCTTCAAGAAACATCTGTGTTTGATGATCTACTGACTCCTTCAAGAAACATCTGTGTTTGATGATCTACTGACTCCTTCAAGAAACATCTGTGTTTGATGATCTACTGACTCCTTCAAGAAACATCTGTGTTTGATGATCCACTGACTCCTTCAAGAAACATCTGTGTTTGATGATCTACTGACTCCTTCAAGAAACATCTGTGTTTGATGATCTACTGACTCCTTCAAGCAAACATCTGTGTTTGATGATCTACTGACTCCTTCAAGAAACATCTGTGTTTGATGATCTACTGACTCCTTCAAGAAACATCTGTGTTTGATGATCTACTGACTCCTTCATTCTACTATCCTTCAAGAAACATCTGTGTTTGATGATCTACTGACTCCTTCAAGAAACATCTGTGTTTGATGATCTACTGACTCCTTCAAGAAACATCTGTGTTTGATGATCTACTGACTCCTTCAAGAAACATCTGTGTTTGATGATCTACTGACTCCTTCAAGAAACATCTGTGTTTGATGATCTACTGACTCCTTCAAGAAACATCTGTGTTTGATGATCTACTGACTCCTTCAAGAAACATCTGTGTTTGATGATCTACTGACTCCTTCAAGAAACATCTATGTTATGATGACTCTCAAAATCTTGTTTCCTGATCAAGACAAGCAACTGTGTTTGATGATCTACTGACTCCTTCAAGAAACATCTGTGTTTGATGATCTACTGACTCCTTCAAGAAACATCTGTGTTTGATGATCTACTGACTCCTTCAAGAAACATCTGTGTTTGATGATCTACTGACTCCTTCAAGAAACATCTGTGTTTGATGATCTACTGACTCCTTCAAGAAACATCTGTGTTTGATGATCTACTGACTCCTTCAAGAAACATGTGTTTGATGATCTACTGACTCCTTCAAGAAACATCTGTGTTTGATGATCTACTGACTCCTTCAAGAAACATCTGTGTTTGATGATCTACTGACTCCTTCAAGAAACATCTGTGTTTGATGATCTACTGACTCCTTCAAGAAACATCTGTGTTTGATGATCTACTGACTCCTTCAAGAAACATCTGTGTTTGATGATCTACTGACTCCTTCAAGAAACATCTGTGTTTGATGATCTACTGACTCCTTCAAGAAACATCTGTGTTTGATGATCTACTGACTCCTTCAAGAAACACTGTGTTTGATGATCTACTGACTCCTTCAAGAAACATCTGTGTTTGATGATCTACTGACTCCTTCAAGAAACATCTGTGTTTGATGATCTACTGACTCCTTCAAGAAACAGCTGTGTTTGATGATCTACTGACTCCTTCAAGAAACACTGTGTTTGATGATCTACTGACTCCTTCAAGAAACATCTGTGTTTGATGATCTACTGACTCCTTCAAGAAACAGCTGTGTTTGATGATCTACTGACTCCTTCAAGAAACATCTGTGTTTGATGATCTACTGACTCCTTCAAGAAACATCTGTGTTTGATGATCTACTGACTCCTTCAAGAAACATGTGTTTGATGATCTACTGACTCCTTCAAGAAACATCTGTGTTTGATGATCTACTGACTCCTTCAAGAAACATCTGTGTTTGATGATCTACTGACTCCTTCAAGAAACATGTGTTTGATGATCTACTGACTCCTTCAAGAAACATCTGTGTTTGATGATCTACTGACTCCTTCAAGAAACATGTGTTTGATGATCTACTGACTCCTTCAAGAAACATCTGTGTTTGATGATCTACTGACTCCTTCAAGAAACAGTGTTTGATGATCTACTGACTCCTTCAAGAAACATCTGTGTTTGATGATCTGACTCCTTCAAGAAACATCTGTGTTTGATGATCTACTGACTCCTTCAAGAAACATGTGTTTGATGATCTACTGACTCCTTCAAGAAACATCTGTGTTTGATGATCTACTGACTCCTTCAAGAAACATCTGTGTTTGATGATCTACTGACTCCTTCAAGAAACATCTGTGTTTGATGATCTACTGACTCCTTCAAGAAACATCTGTGTTTGATGATCTACTGACTCCTTCAAGAAACTTTTATTTGTGCATGCATTTTAACTGTATATTATTTGAGCACTTGGTGACCCTGGTCTAGAAAGAGCTTTACAAATAACTTTTACTTACAAGGTAGTTTGGCATTAAATATAAATTATAAGTTTACTCCGATGTTTTGTTGATACAATTTTGACAAACGCATTACGCACGACATAAACATTAAAATCACAATTAAATACCTGAAGTTAACATCAAGACTTAAAAATAAAAAAAGTCTTTATAATATAGAAACTTTATTTACAATATTACAGAAACATTAAAAAGCAGTGGGACATGGACGACAGGAGAAGGAAAAGACAGACAGCAGGGGGCGCTGTGGCGCTAAAAGTTGTAAGTGCCTGGATTCTCGTTGATCTGGAACTCGAAGCAGTCGGAAGTCGCCTCCGGGGCCAGTTCCTGCTGCTCGCCCTCCTGCAGGAAGAGAGAGAGTTTAGATGAAGGAGACGAGGAAGCGTCGCGGCGGCGGACGTACGTCTCCGGAGAAGTACTTCTCGATGAGGTTCAGCGCCGCCTTGTAGACCAGCTCGTTCTCGTGAGACTGGAGCGACTCGATCCGGTCCAGGCCGCCGCACTCCTCGATCATCAGGCTCAGCTTGTCCGACTCTCCGATCTTGTCGCCCGCCTGATGGAGAGCAAACGTCGGGTCAGACACCACGTCCTGGAACAGTCGCGCCACAAACTCACCAGGAAGATGTTGCTGATGGCATCCAGAATGACCAGGACGGTCTTGCTGTCTTTGGAGGACAGCAGGTTCAGAAGAGGCTCCAGGACGTTGGACTGGACCAGACAGACCACCTGCTCAACAGTGCCCCCGCTGGTGAAGTTCGTCACTGCCCAGACGGCCTCCTTCTGCGTCTTGTAGTCGCCCTGCAGGAGGAAGTCCAGACGGTTCAACAGGAGTCAGTCGAGACCACCAGACGAGTCGAAACTTACCCGAGCCAGAACGTGGACGAGGTGCGGGACCAGTCCAGCGTTAATGACCTCCTGGATCTGGGTCTCCCGCCCGGCGGTGATGTTGGACAGAGTCCAGGCCGCCTCCTTCTGGATGTTGGCCTTGTTGTGGCCCAGTAGGGCGGTAAACATGGGGAGGGCGCCGGAGTCCAGGACCGCCTGCGTCTGCTCGTCCGTGCCGGTCACGATGTTGCCGATGGCCCTCAGGGACGGGGTCTGGTCCAGGGCGGAAGGGAAGGGTTAACAACCTGTGGCGGTTCCGAAGACCCGAGTCTGACTCACGATGACGGAGAGCTCGCCGGAGCCCAGCAGGTTGACCAGACGGGGGATCAGGCCCGTCTTCACCACCACCTCGATGCGGTCGTTGGATCCGTCCGTCAGGTACGACACGGCCCAGCAGGCGTCGGCCAGAACCTCGCGGTCGTCGTGGTGGAGCAACTGGACCAGAGCGGGCAGGATCTGCTGGATGGCGGCCATCGGGGGCGACGGGTTCTTGTTGCGGCAGAGGTTGGAGACGGTCCAGGTGATGTTCCTCAGGTATCCAGGCTGCAGAGACCAGACTTCAGTGACAGGAACAATGAACTGGTACGACTCATGAGCGACTAGAAACTTGTTTTTAACCCATTTTCCTTCGTAGTCTTTTAATGTTTTACATTAAAATTGTGTTTAAAGTTCGATCATTACATTTTATAATTAAAATGTTAATATTCAAAATGTTTGTTCATTTGTGTTGCAATTAAACTTCCGGCCTCTAGATGGCAACAGTCATTACGTCCTCCACAACTAAAGGAAGAATGAAGACTGAGGACGAGAGGATACAGTGAGTCCAGCAGCTTTTAAAGCCGATGTTTGGACATATTTTGATTTGAAAACAAATGAAAGTAGTTACGACTTTGTCAAGAGTCATGTGGTCTGTAAATACTACAACACCAGAGTCAGGTACTGGACAATACTACACATATATACTCGTTACTACACTATCACAACACCAGAGTCAAGTACTCCACAATACTACACCATCTATTGTATCGTGATACTTAACACTCTTGATGAGGTCAGAGGTCAAGGTACTCACGCTGATCATGCCGAGGTCGGGGACAGCCAGCAGGTTGAGCAGAGGGGTCACGGCGCCGTGCTTGATGACCAGATCTCTGAGCGCCGACCCGTCACCTGCAGGTCAAGGTAGAAAATATTTTCAAAAGTTTCAAACGACAGTCGAACCCGTGTGAGGCCCTCGGACGGGTCAGTACCGGCGATGTTGCCGAGGGCCCAGACGGCCTGCTCGCTGATGTGCTGGTGCGGCGACGACACCAGGCCGATGAAGGCGGGCACGCCGCCGCCCTCCACCACCGCCGCCGTCTGGTCGCAGGTGCCGGACGCGATGTTGGTCAGCGCCCAGGACGCCTCGAACTGCATGGGCGGACACTCCGACTGCTCCAGGAAGGCCACGAACTTGGGGATGAGGCCGGCGCCGATGATCTGGTCGATGGGAGGATGTCTCTCGCGGGACAGCAGCTTCCTGTGGGCGACACGAGGGGGTCAGGGAGGGGGTTTCGCAACGGGATCGGACGCCATCAGGATCGGGCGCCGTCTTACCGTGCGGCTTGCGTCGCCTGCAGCTGAGTGTCCGCGTTGCTGCTGTTCACGCCCGCCAGGATCTCCTCCACTGACCACTGCCGGCTCGCCTGAGGGATCACAGCGTGAGATCCGAGTCATGACGTCACGTTTTAAAGTGAGGGACTCACCTGGGAGTTCTGGCTCTTCTCCTGCAGGGGGGAGGTCGCCTCGTCCGGGAACGCCGCGACGTTCCTCCTCTTGTACATCTGGTCATCCTTCTTGGCCTTACGCAGCTCCACGTTCACCTCCACCCGGCGGCGGCGCAGCTCCTGTGACGTCACGCATGTCAAAAAAAAAAAAAACCAAGCATGCGCTTTAAAGACTTTTTTAAAGTCGTCAAACTCACGCCGGCGTCTTTGCCCTTGTTCTTGAACTGCGTCAGACGAGCTCCGTTCTCGGTCATGATGGCGGAAGTGAAGAGAAAAATAACGGTTTAAATCCTGGAAGACAAAAGTTTTTAGCTCGTTAGCTTAGCTTGTGAACACACGACTGTCACAGTCACAACGGCAGCACAAACACGGCAGACACAGAAACACAGAAGAGTCATTTAAGAAGATTTAAGTTTGGTTTTTTGAGCAGATCCGCGGGACACACGCGCCTCACCTCCTTATCAGTGTCCGAGCTCGTATGTGGCGAAAGTTCCGCAAAGTACCTTTAAATTCCCGCAGCCGAGTTCGCTGATTGGTCCGTTTGAGCGAGAGCATCCGAGCGCCGCCGCCGATTGGCTGCTTCAAAAGTAATCACAGCTCGGACAGAGGTGACGTCAGCTATCGCGAGAAGTGCGATCCCGCTTCAAAAAAAAAAAAAAAAAGTACACGAGGGAGGAGACGTTGAGCCTCGTGCGGATGAAGTTGAACTAAAGTTCGTGCTTTATTTACGTTCAATCTTTAAATTCTACTGACGTATCCATAAAAATGTAATGAAGAATCAAAAATCAGAAAAAAAAATGTTTTAATCGAAAAAGTAACAAGAAATAAAGCCAAGTTCATGTACTAGTGGATCACGTGACCACATATTATAAGACTAAAAATTAAAGTCTTAAGAGAATAATAATAATTAAAGAAGTTAAGGTTAATCATTGAAAACGTTGAAAACAAGTCTAGAAAAATATTTGAAAAAGACGCAAAGACTTTTCAGTTCAGATGTTGGAGAAATTGTGAGTTTCTGAAGTTTGAAGTCTGAAAAGGAATAACAATGTAACAAAATGTCTATAAAAATGGGAAAAAAAGACTAACATTTTACAGAAATTTGAAAAGTCCAGAAAAAAAACTTTTTTTTCATTCTAATAGATGAAGAATTTTCCCCGTATTTATTACTAAACGAGACAAAAATGCATCCAAAATAAAATTCACGTTGAAGCGGATCATGTGATCGCAAACGTTTACAAGATTTCGAGGAATTTGACTGAAAGATTTTTTTTCATTCACTAAAGTTGAAAAAAATGACTTTGTGAACTCAAGGAAATGTTAGCAGAATGAGAAGTTGTAAAAACCTGGAAGAAAAACACATTTTTATAAACTAATGTTGTGACTCGGCTTTCCTGGTGTGTACTGCAGTTCATACAAAACTCTGCAGCCAGAATTCCGAGCCGCTCTAGTAGAAGAACTCACATTTCTCCTTCAAGCTCTTCACTGGCTTCCAGTTTCTTTCAGGATCATTTTTAAATTCTGGTTCTTACTTTCAGATCTATTCATGGTCAGACCTTCCATCAGTGATCTGATCCAGACTTACACCCCAGCTCGGGCTCTGAGGTCTGTGGATCAGAATCTACTGATGGTTCCTGAACTTCAGGACCAGAGGAGAGAAATCCTTCCAGACTGTTGCTCCTAAGCTTTGGAACCATCTCTGTGTTTGATGATCTACTGACTCCTTCAAGAAACATCTGTGTTTGATGATCTACTGACTCCTTCAAGAAACATCTGTGTTTATGATCTACTGACTCCTTCAAGAAACTGTGTTGATGATCTACTATCCTTCAAGAAACATCTGTGTTTGATGATCTACTGACTCCTTCAAGAAACATCTGTGTTTGATGATCTACTGACTCCTTCAAGAAACATCTGTGTTTGATGATCTACTGACTCCTTCAAGAAACATCGTGTTTGATGATCTACTGACTCCTTCAAGAAACAGTCTGTGTTAGATGATCTACTGACTCCTTCAAGAAATTTTTTTGGCCTTTTTTTTCAACTTGTGAAGAAGTCAGTCTTTCATATTTTATTTAGTTCCATAAACATCAATAACTCTTCAGTTGTGATACAAAAAAATGAAAGTAACCAAGTCGACAGTTCTTTGTACAAACACACTGGAACCTTTCAGTCGCCGCCGTAGCTTATTACTGCACTCGGGTGGGAGGAGGCCCCGGGTCCGGGCCGCCCCCCCCTGCGGACTGTACAACATCGGGAAAAACCCCCAAGAAAGTCTTTTGTCTGATTTCGCACACGGAGACGACGAGAAAAAAGGCAGATGGAAGTTTGGAGTCTTTTCCTGGAGGTAAACGGTTCTGACCCGCCGGGAGGTCCGGTCCCCGACAAGAAGGTCCCTACGAGAGTCGGACCGGTTGGCTACGAGTCTAAGACGCCGGAGACTTGTTGTTGTGTGACCTGGACGGGAGAGAGGGACAGTTGAGAACCCGGAGTCTGTCCCGCAGCACTCGGCAGCCATGTTGGATCGAGTCCCAGAGTTTGACCTTTGACCTTATCCGTCAACGCTCCCCCTCCAGAAGAGTTTGTGCTCACAAACAAACATGTTTTTTTTTTAACTGTAAGGAAATGACAACTTTACTGTAATCTAGATGATTTAACACACATTTCAAATAGTCACTTGATTAACTGATAATCTTTCATATTTAATTCATATTAAATAATCATTGTCTTGCATTGCATTCACTTAAACTAAACTCAAACTACTCAGGTTCACATCCACAGGTCAGGTCACACACACAGAAAGATTAAACAATCCAAGATTCCCAACAAGTCTGTGGACACCTGTGTGAGAACTCACACTGAAAGACACAACAGGCCATCTTAGAATCAAGTGTTTACAGTTACTGACCAATCCTACATGTACAATTGACTAGAGGCGTTAACCTGAATATTCTACATTAAAGATCCACCATTTCTTTTTTTTTTTAAATTTTTATTATTTTCATTTTTTCAGAACAAAATAGTACATGCAAGTATAAAGTACAGATTGAAAAGAAAGATGAAATACAAAGTAATAGTAATGAAAAACAAATTACATAAAATTTACAAAATACATATATTTTTCAAGAGTAAGAAAAAGAAAGTAAATGCATCTAAACAGACAGAATGGAAAATAAAATGACATATCTCCTTAAATGAAATCACTTCTAGTTGGTTTGACATATTCTGTCCATTTGGTCCACATCCTGTAGAACTTGTCCATTTCTGTTTGGAGGTCAAAGGATAACTTCTCCATCTTATAGATGTCGTAAATGATGTCTATCCAGTTCTGTCGTGGTTCAACTTGGAACCACTTCCTCGTGATACATTTTTTACTCGCTGCCAACAATATGAAAAAAAAAATTCTTGTCTCCATTGTTCCAGTTTTCGGTTGGTAGGTCACCAGGTACATGTTTTCACCTTTACAGGGAAGATTCACACCAAAAATGTTGTTAATATGGCTGTGGATCTCTGTCCAAAAAGTTTTGATTCCACTGCAGCTGCAAAAGACATGCCAGTGATTTGCTCCATTATACCCGCAAAGTCTCCAACATGCTTCATCCGTGTTTTTTTTGAACGGGTGTGATTAAAAAATCGAATAATATTCTTCCAACAGAACTCCCGCCATGTATTTGATCTTGTTGAAAACCATTGTAGATGACAATTTTTTTCCCAGCTCTCATTTGTGATCGATATATATCTCCATCCTTTTCCCATCACTGCCTTATATATCCTGTGTTCTCTTGTTTAGATTGTAGAATTCCTTTGTACAATTTAGATACTATTTTATTACTATTATTTGCCTCCAATAATGAAATAAAAATCTCTAGTAATCCTTTTTCACATGCATCAATTGGCTTTTTCAAATTTTGATTAAAATAATTTCTGACTTGTAAGTATCTGTAAAAATCCTTTTTTTTCTAAACCGTGTTTTTTCTGAAGGTTTTCAAAACTCTGAAAATTCCCTTTGTGAATAAATGATTGATAATCAGTTATACCTTTTAAGATCCAAGTCTTAAATCTGCCGTCCCTTTTATTGGGCACAAAATCTGAGGAAAAAGCACCTCAAGAATCCCCTAGGTGGCATGATTTAACCAATTCCTGCCAAGATTTTAGAAAAATGCTTGTAAAAGTATCATCTTCAACCTTCACTTCATCCTGCAGCTTCTTGTCTGCCATGAGAGCAATCAATGGAACAGCATTTACGCTAGAACCTTCCAAGTTCTTCCAGCCTTCAGTGTAAGATCTCGAACAGAGACAGATTAAGGGCCTCAACTGTGCTGCATGGTAATAATGTTGAAGGCAGGACAGGCCCAGACCTCCCTTCTCTTTACTTAATTGCAGTGTTTTATATCTGACCCTGGGTTTTTTCCCTTCCCACACAAATCTTGAAATTAATCTGTCCCGTTCTATAAATTGTTTTTGTGGAATTTTGACCGGGAGACATTGGAAAAGATATAATATTCGTGGCAGAATATTCATCCTGATGGAGTCTTTCCTTGAGTGAAGATTTAAATACGGTATAGTTGCCCATCTTTGTAAATCCAACTTAATTCTTTCACTCAAAGGTCCATAATTGATGTCATACAGTCTCAGCACGTCTCTAGATAGGGACACCCCTAAAAATTTGATGAGTTTTGCATCCCATTTCCAGTTATACATAGTCCTGATGTTTGATGGTGGGTCATAGTTCAGTGTTAGAACTTGGGTTTTATCAATGTTAATTTTGTAGCTGATAACATCTCCATCACTTTGGGGAGTGTCTGAGTAGGTTGTGTTATGGTCAACAGTAAATCATCAGCAAACAACGCAAGCTTTTGCTCCCCCGTGGACATCATGACCCCTTGGATTTCTGCCCTCTGCCTGATCCATTGACCCAGAGGTTCTATGAAAATGACAAACAAAAGTGGTGACGCACAACAGTCTTGTTCCTCTCTCCACAACAAATGATTTTGTTAAATCTCCATTAATTTTAATTCTAGCCGTTGGTTTTTTGTACAATGCTGCAAAAGTATCAATTATAGTTTCATGAAATCCAAATTTTGATAAAACTTTATATAAAAATGACCAACTTACCGAGTCGAACGCCTTTTCTGCGTCCAGACTCAGTAACAACGTTTCCAAGTTTTGATTCCCAGCTTGTCTTATAATGTGTAATGCTCTCCTGATGCTATCTTGAGTTTGTCTATTTCCAACAAAGCCTGTCTGATCCTCATGAATTAATTTCGGTAAGATTGGTTCAATTCTTCTTGTAAGTATGGAGGTGAACAGTTTATAATCAATGTTCAAAACACTCACTGGACGATAATTCCCACATTCCATAGTATCTTTCCCTTCTTTGGGAATGACAGATATGATCGCTTCGCTCCATGAGGTACAACTTTATGTTCTAAAACCCAGTTAAATGTTCTCAGGAGTGTAGTAATTAGTTGATCTTGCATTATTTTGTACCACTCGGAGGTAAATCCATCTGTCGGGGGATTTCCCTCCTTTTAATCTTTTAATTGCTGATCGAAGTTCATCTTCTGTGATTTTTGATGTTAATTCTTCGTTTTGTTCATTGTTAACCTTTGGAAGCTCAATTTGGGATAAGAATTTGTCAATCTGGTGGACATTAGCTGTTTGAGGTTGAGAATAGAGCTTTTCATAAAATTTGAAGAAACATTTCTGAATGTTTTGTTGATTAGTTTCCACTTTTGTGTATAGACCGGTCAGCTTGCTGTTTTCTCAACTTGTAGGACAGGAGCCTCATAGATTTTCCACCAGCCTCGTAGTATTTTTGCTTGGTGAAAAGTAGTTTTTTTTGTATCTCATGTGTATTTATTTCATCTATTTCTTTTCTTAGTTTTTGGACTTTCAATTTAGTGTCATCATCTAAGGACTGGGAGTGTTTCATTTGAGTTGTCCTCAGTTTGTCTTCTAGTTCCATAAGTTCTTGTTGTCTAAGTTTCTTCTCATATGAAGAGATAGAAATTATTTTACCCCTCAACACAGCCTTAAGAGCATCCCATAATATAGGTGGTGATACTTCCTTGTTATCATTTAATTCTAAATAGTCTTCAATTTCAGCTTTCAGTTTATCTTTAATAGCGTGGCTATTTAGAATGTTTGAATTTAGTCTCCAGACTGTAGATCTACGCTTTTTCCCAGACCAACCGTCATGTAGACCGGACCGTGGTCGGAAACACTACTGGGGCCTATTTCACACTTATTTACCCTTTGATCCGTTTTAAACATGAAGAAATAGTCAATGCGAGAGTAAACATTATGAGCTGCTGAGTAATGTGTATATTCTCCATTTTTTGAGTTCAACTCTCTCCAAGTATCAATAATTCCCACTTCTTCCATAATATTGTTGAACATTTTGTTGATGTTTCTTGTGTCTGACTTGCCATTAGATGAGTCCATTTTGGGGTTAAGTCGAATAATGAAGTCGCCCACAAATCAACATCCTTTGGCTTTTTGTTGTCATTATTTCAAGTAAACGTTTATAGAACCAGTCGCTCCAGGTGGAACATACACGTTAAAGAAACTCACCAATTCCTCTTCAACTTTACCTGTAATTATTATAAATCTACCTTCATTATCTTTATACTCTGAAATGTGCTGGTAATTTACTGTTATCTATGAGGATCACACTCCCCTCCTTCTTCCTGAACTATGAGAAGCAAAATAGACGTGTTTAAATCCTGATTTATTCAGTTTACCATGTTCTGTGTCATCAAGATGTGTTTCTTGTAAGAAAGCAACGTGAATTTTATCTTAAGTTTTGACAATATCTTCGCCCTCTTAACTGGGTTGAATACGCCGTTAATGTTAAACGACACAATATTTATTGATCTTTTATCCATTACTGGTGTCCTTTTCCAACAATTTCACAAAACTGGTTCAAAGCTCCCTCCCCCCCTCAAAAAACGAATAAACAAAGCCAGAAAAAACAAACAAACTCAATAATACATTCAACTTAATAAACCATTTGAGTGACTCCCAAAGGAGGGGTCTCAGGAACTGACCCTGTTCAGCCATATTAGGTGGCTTGAAGGGAAACCCCCCCATCCCAATCCGCAGGGGGCCCTTAGGTGTGAGGCACCATGACTTAAAGCAAGAGTCTCAAACAAACCTTTTCAATTCTACGTTTTCCTTCCGCTGATGTTAATTATGAATAATAATAATAATATTCGTGTCACAAACCGCTGATGGAGAGTCAGTTGATGGGCGGAGCAGGTGAGGATCTTCTGAAAGTTTCTCCTTGTAGCTCTGATCCTGACGTGGAAGTGTCTCAGTGACTCTGGTCTGACCAGTGTGACGTCGAATCGTTTTCTCATATCCTCCGTTGCTTCCTCCACTGTAGGTTCTGGTTCCGTCTTTGTATTTCACTCGTAGTCTGGCCGGGAAGAGAGTCTGAAATTGAACTTGGTTTTCCTTCAGGACTTTGCGCACTTCTGCAAACTCGCGCCGCTGTTTGATGATGGCTGGAGGATAATCATGATCCATGTTGATTTGGTTAGATTTCCAGGAGAATCCTCTGCTCTGCCACACCTTGCGAAGAATCGATTCTTTCGTAGTGAAACTCAGAAACTTGACGACGATGGAGGTCTTGCTGTCGGGCAGCTGAGGTCCAGCGTCGCTCTCTCCATCCTCAGCTCCGCTCTCTGTCGTCCCAAGTCCGTCACGAAGCAAGTTCTCCAGAAAAGTTATCATGGAGGATGACTCCTCAGCCTCCTCCGGAACGCCATAGATCCGTATATTTTCCCTTCTAGATCGGCTTTCCAAGTCCACCATCTTCTCCTCGACTCTCGCGTGTAGCTTTAGCATCTCTGTAGCAACTTCCTCGATGTTCTGAAGCCTTTCTTCTGCCGTCACAATCCGTCCCTATGCCTCTTCCATCCTTGTCTTGAGCTTCGACATCTTCTTTTAATGATTGAAATTGAGTTTTACTCTCCTGTCGGAACCTCTCAGTTCTTGCAGGATGAGATCCATGTCGGCCATGTTGGTTCGTTAGCTTCGTTGTCTGCGCCGCTACAGGTGTTTTCGCTGTCCTTTGAGACACTTGTCTTTCGGGTCCAAATCACGTCACCCTCAATAACACGGGGAGGAGGGGGAGACCTGGAAGCCGGAACCAGAGGGGAGGTCTTGGCCGGTTTTAACTTGGACACATGAAACGTAGGGTGGATGCGCATGGTCTTAGGTAGACGTAAGCGTACAGAGACAGGGTTAACAATCTTTACAATCGTAAAAGGACCAATGTAGCGGGGCGACAGTTTGCGACACGGGTGATTCAGATTAATGTCCTTTGTGCACAACCACACACGGTCTCTCTCTTTGTAGGGAGGGTCTCAGAGCGCCGGCGGTCGGCTGCAGTCTTATACGCGGAGATAGAGTTCTGGAGATTCAGGCGTGCTTTGGCCCAGGTGTCCCGACAATGCTGAACCAGCGCCGCTGCCGATGGCACCTGGACTTCCCCTTCCAGGTCCGGGAAGAGTGGGGCGCACTTGAACGGACTAAGTCCGGTTGAGGCGCAGGTCAGTGATTTGTGGGCGTACTCCACCCAGGGCAGGTCCTTGGCCCAGGCGGAGGGGGAACGGGAAACCAGGCAGCGCAGGGAGGTCTCTAGGTCCTGGTTTACCCGTTCGGTCTGTCCATTGCTCTGGGGGTGGTACCCCGAGGACAGGCTGGGGCGAGCACCGATGAGGCGACAGAACTCTGCCCAGAACCGGGAAGAGAACTGGGGGCCCCGATCCGAGACAATGTCCCTTGGTAGGCCGTGCAGGCGGAAAACGTGGTTCAGAACCGCTTCAGCGGTCTCTCTGGCGTCGGGAAGCTTGGGTAGGGGAAAAGGGTAAGAGAGAGGGTACGAATACTTAGCGGGAGGATACGGGTGCTAGACAATGATGACGACAAGACAAGGACGTGACAGAGAGTGGAGGCTTAAGAACACAGGGGAGCAATCAGCAGCAGCTGGGGGCGGGACTAACAAGACACGGCTGGACCAATCACTACTCAGACAGGAGGAAGTAAGACTAGCACAGACACAGAAGGGAGCGGATTTCACAATAAAACCGGAAACACAAGGAGGAACATGTAGACTCATGACAATATTATAATGGATAAATTAAATAATAAAACAATAATGAATACCATATTATATGATAAATAAAATAATAATGAATACCATATTATAATGGATAAATTAAATAATAAAACAATAATGAATACCATATTATAATAGATAAATAAAATAATAAAACAATAATGAATACCATATTATAAAAGATAAATAAAATAAAAACAATAATGAATACCATATTATAATAGATAAATAAAATAATAAAACAATAATGAATACCATATTATAATAGATAAATAAAATAATAAAACAATAATGAATACCATATTATAATAGATAAATAAAATAATAAAACAATAATGAATACCACAATATAATAGATAAATAAAATAATAATAACAATAATAGAATACATTTTATAATAGATAAATAAAATAATAAAACAATAATGAATACCATATTATAATAGATAAATAAAATAATAAAACAATAATGAATACCATATTATAATAGATAAAATAAAATAATAAAACAATAATGAAACCTATTATATAGATATAAAATAATCATAATGAATACCATATTATATACAAACTTAATAAAACAAATACCATATTATAATAGATAAATAAAATAATAAAACAATAATGAATACCATATTATAATAGATAAATAAAATAATAAAACAATAATGAATACCATATTATAATAGATAAATAAAATAATAAAACAATAATGAATACCATATTATAATAGATAAATAAAATAATAAAAAATAATGAATACCATATTATAATAGATAAATAAAATAATAAAACAATAATGAATACCATATTATAATAGATAAATAAAATAATAAAACAATAATGAATACCATATTATAATAGATAAATAAAATAATAATACAATAATGAATACTGTTAAGCTGAATCTCAGTGTGTGAAAGAACCACATTTCCCAGAGTGCACCAGCAGCTGCTTCAGTCATTGTCACTAATGAGCAGCACCTGTGAACTGTGAGGTAATGGAGGGTCTCAGTCAGTCAGTCAGTCAGAGAGAGAAGACGCTCCAAGTTCACAACAATGGCTTCAGTCCAAAGACGCCAATGGTCGGTGAAATGTTTTCTTTACTTTGATTGTGTATTGATTGAATGCTTCTGAGATGTTCGAATGGATGTTTAACTGCGTTTAATATTAGTTAAGGAACACATTGCAGCATTATATGGATTTTGTGATCAATGGGTTTTGATAAAAATAACATTTCATTTGAGTTTGGAAAATTCAAGAAATTAGATTTAGTGCTTGTTGATTCATTTAAAATATTAGATTAAGATGTTTAAATGAATTTAAAATATTCGAATGTTTGAATGAATTTAAAATGTTAAATTGTTTGAATTCAAAATGTTTCAATGTTCAAGTTAATTTAAAATGAATTTAGAATGTTTAATCTAAATTGATAATTAAAATGGTTTATCTGTCTTTATAGGTTTACAAACTAATCACTGACAATCCAAAATAAAATAAAAGTGATTGAGTGAAACATTTGAGTTTTCATTGTGTCCTTTGGAACGAAAATCCCAAGGCCTTTTTTTTTTGATGTAATTATATAATGTCTTCTGTCACTTTTTGGTTTGTTGTCACTGCTTTTGTTTTGTTGTTCAGTCCCACTAAGAGGGAATAAGAGAGAAATGACATGAAGTTGCAGGAAACAGACACAAGGTGGCAGCACTTGCGTATTCCTGGCAACACGTCACGCAAGTGAAACTCATGATCAAGAGGTTGAAAAAACTTGTGGTCTGGTGTCGTTCCTTGCATTTCTTGGTTGGTTAAGAACCCCTTCTTTTGTGGGGGGGGGGGGGGGGGGGGGGGGGGGGGGGGGGGGGGGGGGGGGGGGGGGGGGGGGGGGGGGGGGGGGGGGGGGGGGGGGGGGGGGGGGGGGGGGGGGGGGGGGGGGGGGGGGGGGGGGGGGGGGGGGGGGGGGGGGGGGGGGGGGGGGGGGGGGGGGGGGGGGGGGGGGGGGGGGGGGGGGGGGGGGGGGGGGGGGGGGGGGGGGGGGGGGGGGGGGGGGGGGGGGCCCCGCCGGCCCCCCGTGGGTTCCCATAAATAAATAGATTCACAAAATCATGGTGTTTGATTTAACCCTGTCTGACCTCACATCTACCTGTCTGACCTCACATCTACCCGTCTGACCTCACATCTACCCGTCTGACCTCACATGTACCCGTCTGACCTCACATCTACCCGTCTGACCTCACATCTACCCGTCTGACCTCACATCTACCCGTCTGACCTCACATCACCCGTCTGACCTCACATCTACCCGTCTGACCTCACATCTACCTGTCTGACCTCACATCTACCCCGTCTGACCTCACATCTACCCGTCTGACCTCACATCTACCCGTCTGACCTCACATCTACCCGTCTGACCTCACATCTACCCGTCTGACCTCACATCTACCCGTCTGACCTCACATCTACCCGTCTGACCTCACATGTACCCGTCTGACCTCACATCTACCCGTCTGACCTCACATCTACCTGTCTGACCTCACATGTACCCGTCTGACCTCACATCTACCCGTCTGACCTCACATCTACCCGTCTGACCTCACATGTACCCGTCTGACCTCACATGTACCCGTCTGACCTCACATCTACCCGTCTGACCTCACATCTACCCGTCTGACCTCACATCTACCCGTCTGACCTCACATCTACCCGTCTGACCTCACATCTACCTGTCTGACCTCACATGTACCTGTCTGACCTCACATCTACCCGTCTGACCTCACATCTACCCGTCTGACCTCACATCTACCCGTCTACCCGTCTGACCTCACATCTACCCGTCTGACCTCACATCTACTCGGTCTGACCTGTCGTCTGACCTCACATGTACCCGTCTGACCTCACATCTACCCGTCTGACCTCACATCTACCTGTCTGACCTCACATCTACCCGTCTGACCTCACATCTACCCGTCTGACCTCACATCTACCCGTCTGACCTCACATCTACCCGTCTGACCTCACATCTACCCGTCTGACCTCACATCTACCCGTCTGACCTCACATCTACCCGTCTGACCTCACATGTACCCGTCTGACCTCACATCTACCTGTCTGACCTCACATCTACCCGTCTGACCTCACATCTACCCGTCTGACCTCACATCTACCTGTCTGACCTCACATCTACCCCGTCTGACCTCACATCTACCCGTCTGACCTCACATCTACCCGTCTGACCTCACATCTACCTGTCTGACCTCACATCTACCTGTCTGACCTCACATCTACCCGTCTGACCTCACATCTACCCGTCTGACCTCACATCTACCTGTCTGACCTCACATCTACCCGTCTGACCTCACATCTACCCGTCTGACCTCACATCTACCCGTCTGACCTCACATCTACCCGTCTGACCTCACATCTACCCGTCTGACCTCACATCTACCCGTCTGACCTCACATCTACCCGTCTGACCTCACATCTACCTGTCTGACCTCACATCTACCTGTCTGACCTCACATCTACCCGTCTGACCTCACATCTACCCGTCTGACCTCACATCTACCCGTCTGACCTCACATCTACCCGTCTGACCTCACATGTACCCGTCTGACCTCACATCTACCTGTCTGACCTCACATCTACCTGTCTGACCTCACATCTACCCGTCTGACCTCACATCTACCCGTCTGACCTCACATCTACCCGTCTGACCTCACATCTACCTGTCTGACCTCACATCTACCCGTCTGACCTCACATCTACCCGTCTGACCTCACATCTACCCGTCTGACCTCACATCTACCCGTCTGACCTCACATCTACCCGTCTGACCTCACATCTACCCGTCTGACCTCACATCTACCTGTTTGACCTCACATCTACCCGTCTGACCTCACATCTACCCTGTCTGACCTCACATCTACCTGTCTGACCTCACATCTACCCGTCTGACCTCACATCTACCCGTCTGACCTCACATCTACCCGTCTGACCTCACATCTACCCGTCTGACCTCACATCTACCTGTCTGACCTCACATCTACCCGTCTGACCTCACATCTACCTGTCTGACCTCACATCTACCCGTCTGACCTCACATCTACCCGTCTGACCTCACATCTACCCGTCTGACCTCACATCTACCCGTCTGACCTCACATCTACCTGTCTGACCTCACATCTACCTGTCTGACCTCACATCTACCTGTCTGACCTCACATCTACCTGTCTGACCTCACATCTACCCGTCTGACCTCACATCTACCCGTCTGACCTCACATCTACCCGTCTGACCTCACATCTCCACCCGTCTGACCTCACATCTACCCGTCTGACCTCACATCTACCCGTCTGACCTCACATCTACCCGTCTGACCTCACATCTACCCGTCTGACCTCACATCTACCCGTCTGACCTCACATCTACCTGTTTGACCTCACATCTACCCGTCTGACCTCACATCTACCCGTCTGACCTCACATCTACCCGTCTGACCTCACATCTACCTGTTTGACCTCACATCTACCCGTCTGACCTCACATCTACCCGTCTGACCTCACATCTACCTGTCTGACCTCACATCTACCCGTCTGACCTCACATCTACCCGTCTGACCTCACATCTACCCGTCTGACCTCACATGTACCCGTCTACCCGTCTGACCTCACATGTACCCGTCTGACCTCACATCTACCCGTCTGACCTCACATCTACCCGTCTGACCTCACATCTACCCGTCTGACCTCACATCTACCCGTCTGACCTCACATCTACCCGTCTGACCTCACATCTACCCGTCTGACCTCACATCTACCCGTCTGACCTCACATCTACCCGTCTGACCTCACATCTACCCGTCTGACCTCACATCTACCCGTCTGACCTCACATCTACCTGTCTGACCTCACATCTACCCGTCTGACCTCACATCTACCTGTCTGACCTCACATCTACCCGTCTGACCTCACATCTACCTGTCTGACCTCACATCTACCCGTCTGACCTCACATCTACCTGTCTGACCTCACATCTCACATCTACCCGTCTGACCTCCACATCTACCCGTCTGACCTCACATCTACCCGTCTGACCTCACATCTACCTGTCTGACCTCACATCTACCCGTCTGACCTTCACATGTACCCGTCTGACCTCACATCTACCCGTCTGACCTCACATCTACCCGTCTGACCTCACATCTACCCGTCTGACCTCACATCTACCCGTCTGACCTCACATCTACCCGTCTGACCTCACATCTACCCGTCTGACCTCACATCTACCCGTCTGACCTCACATCTACCCGTCTGACCTCACATCTACCTGTCTGACCTCACATCTACCCGTCTGACCTCACATCTACCCGTCTGACCTCACATCTACCCGTCTGACCTCACATCTACCCGTCTGACCTCACATCTACCCGTCTGACCTCACATCTACCCGTCTGACCTCACATCTACCCGTCTGACCTCACATCTACCTGTCTGACCTCACATCTACCTGTCTGACCTCACATCTACCCGTCTGACCTCACATGTACCTGTCTGACCTCACATCTACCCGTCTGACCTCACATCTACCCGGTCCTGACCTCACATCTACCTGTCTGACCTCACATCTACCCGTCTGACCTCACATCTACCTGTCTGACCTCACATCTACCTGTCTGACCTCACATCTACCTGTCTGACCTCACATCTACCCGTCTGACCTCACATCTACCCGTCTGACCTCACATCTACCCGTCTGACCTCACATCTACCCGTCTGACCTCACATCTACCCGTCTGACCTCACATCTACCCGTCTGACCTCACATCTACCCGTCTGACCTCACATCTACCTGTCTGACCTCACATCTCCCCCAGCTCTGACCTCACATCTACCCGTCTGACCTCACATCTACCTGTCTGACCTCACATCTACCCGTCTGACCTGACCTGTCTGACATCTACCCGTCTGACCTCACATCTACCCGTCTGACCTCACATCTACCCGTCTGACCCCACATCTACCTGTCTGACCTCACATCTACCCGTCTGACCTCACATCTACCCGTCTGACCTCACATCTACCTGTTTGACCTCACATCTACCCGTCTGACCTCACATCTACCAGTCTGACCTCACATCTACCAGTCTGACCTCACATCTACCCGTCTGACCTCACATCTACCCGTCTGACCTCACATCTACCCGTCTGACCTCACATCTACCCGTCTGACCTCACATCTACCCGTCTGACCTCACATCTACCCGTCTGACCTCACATCTACCCGTCTGACCTCACATCTACCCGTCTGACCTCACATCTACCTGTCTGACCTCACATCTACCCGTCTGACCTCACATCTACCCGTCTGACCTCACATCTACCCGTCTGACCTCACATCTACCCGTCTGACCTCACATCTACCCGTCTGACCTCACATCTACCTGTCTGACCTCACATCTACCCGTCTGACCTCACATCTACCCGTCTGACCTCACATCTACCCGTCTGACCTCACATCTACCCGTCTGACCTCACATCTACCCGTCTGACCTCACATCTACCCGTCTGACCTCACATCTACCCGTCTGACCTCACATCTACCCGTCTGACCTCACATCTACCCGTCTGACCTCACATCTACCTGTCTGACCTCACATCTACCCGTCTGACCTCACATCTACCCGTCTGACCTCACATCTACCTGTCTGACCTCACATCTACCTGTCTGACCTCACATCTACCCGTCTGACCTCACATCTACCCGTCTGACCTCACATCTACCCGTCTGACCTCACATCTACCCGTCTGACCTCACATCTACCTGTCTGACCTCACATCTACCCGTCTGACCTCACATCTACCCGTCTGACCTCACATCTACCCGTCTGACCTCACATCTACCCGTCTGACCTCACATCTACCTGTCTGACCTCACATCTACCCGTCTGACCTCACATCTACCCGTCTGACCTCACATCTACCCGTCTGACCTCACATCTACCTGTCTGACCCTCACATCTACCCCGTCTGACCTGACCTCACATCTACCTGTCTGACCTCACATCTACCCGTCTGACCTCACATCTACCTGTCTGACCTCACATCTACCCGTCTGACCTCACATCTACCCGTCTGACCTCACATCTACCTGTCTGACCTCACATCTACCTGTCTGACCTCACATCTACCCGTCTGACCTCACATCTACCCTGTCTGACCTCACATCTACCCGTCTGACCTCACATCTACCCTGTCTGACCTCACATCTACCCGTCTGACCTCACATCTACCCGTCTGACCTCACATCTACCCGTCTGACCTCACATGTACCCGTCTGACCTCACATCTACCCGTCTGACCTCACATCTACCCTAGTCTGACCTCACATCTACCCGTCTGACCTCACATCTACCCGTCTGACCTCACATCTACCAGTCTGACCTCACATCTACACCTGTCTGACCTCACATCTACCCGTCTGACCTCACATCTACCCGTCTGACCTCACATCTACCTGTCTGACCTCACGCACCTGTCTGACCTCACATCTACCTGTCTGACCTCACATCTACCCGTCTGACCTCACATCTACCAGTCCTGACCTCACATGTACCTGTCTGACCTCACATCTACCTGTCTGACCTCACATCTACCTGTCTGACCTCACATCTACCCGTCTGACCTCACATCTACCCGTCTGACCTCACATCTACCCGTCTGACCTCACATGTACCTGTCTGACCTCACATCTACCCGTCTGACCTCACATGTACCTGTCTGACCTCACATCTACCCGTCTGACCTCACATCTACCTGTCTGACCTCACATCTACCTGTCTGACCTCACATCTACCTGTCTGACCTCACATCTACCTGTCTGACCTCACATCTACCTGTCTGACCTCACATCTACCTGTCTGACCTCACATCTACCTGACCTCACATCTACCCGTCTGACCTCACATCTACCTGTCTGACCTCACATCTACCTGTCTGACCTCACATCTACCTGTCTGACCTCACATCTACCTGTCTGACCTCACATGTACCCGTCTGACCTCACATCTACCCGTCTGACCTCACATCTACCTGTCTGACCTCACATGTACCCGTCTGACCTCACATCTACCCGTCTGACCTCACATCTACCCGTCTGACCTCACATCTACCCGTCTGACCTCACATCTACCAGTCTGACCTCACATCTACATATCTACCCGTTTGACCTCACATCTACCCGTCTGACCTCACATCTACCAGTCTGACCTCACATGTACCTGTCTGACCTCACATCTACCCGTCTGACCTCACATCTACCTGTCTGACCTCACATCTACCCGTCTGACCTCACATCTACCCGTCTGACCTCACATGTACCCGTCTGACCTCACATGTACCCGTCTGACCTCACATCTACCTGTCTGACCTCACATGTACCTGTCTGACCTCACATCTACCTGTCTGACCTCACATCTACCTGTCTGACCTCACATCTACCTGTCTGACCTCACATCTACCTGTCTGACCTCACATCTACCTGTCTGACCTCACATCTACCTGTCTGACCTCACATCTACCTGTCTGACCTCACATCTACCTGTCTGACCTCACATCTACCTGTCTGACCTCACATCTACCTGTCTGACCTCACATCTACCTGTCTGACCTCACATCTACCTGTCTGACCTCACATCTACCTGTCTGACCTCACATCTACCTGTCTGACCTCACATCTACCTGTCTGACCTCACATCTACCCGTCTGACCTCACATCTACCTGTCTGACCTCACATCTACCTGTCTGACCTCACATCTACCTGTCTGACCTCACATCTACCTGTCTGACCTCACATCTGTAGCACATAAGTAAGTAATATATATTTATATAGCGCTTTTCGAGACCAGGGTCACAAAGCGCTTTAACAATCAAAACAATACTCAAAACAGTACATACTTCAAAGATCAAGACAACACCGAGAACAACACAGGAGTTCGAGAAATTCAAGGAAAAGCCTGAACAAATAGAAACGTCTTAAGATGTTTCTTAAAGGAGTCAGTAGACTCCATCAAGCGCAAAAGAGAGAGGAAGATTGTTCCAAAGCTTAGGAGCAACAGCCTGAAAAGATTTCTCTCCTCTGGTCCTGAGCCGTGTGCGTGGAACCATAAGTAGATTCTGATCCACAGACCTCAGAGCCCGAGCTGGGGTGTAAGGCTGGATCAGATCAGTGATGTAAGGAGGAGCCTGACCATGAATAGCTCTGAAAGTAAGAACCAGAATTTTAAAGTTGATCCTGAAAGAAACTGGAAGCCAGTGAAGAGTTTTAAGGACCGGAGAAATGTGAGTTCTTCTACTAGAGCGGGGTCAGAATTCTCGCTGCAGAGTTCTGAATCAACTGCAGGCGAGACAGCTCCTTCTTGTTAAGACATGAAAACAAACTGTTACAATAGTCCAGACGAGAAGAAACAAACGCATGGATTACAAGCTCCAGATCATGTTGTGACAGCATTTTCCTAAGTTTAGAGATTTTTCTCAGTTGAAGGAAACAGTTTCTGGTCAGTTTTCTACAGTGTTGAACAAGAGACATGTCTTTATCAAATACAACACCCAGGTTTCTCAGGCTCAGTTTGACAGACTGACCTAAGTCACCCAAGTACTGACTCAACCCTGGAATCGTATCATCAGGAGCAATCACCAGAGTTTCAGTTTTGTCCACATTAAGCTGTAAAGTGTTTTCACTCAGCCATTGTTTGATTTCTAGCAAACAATTGACTAAGCTGTTCAGCCTTTGGGGCTCAGTTGGGTCAAAAGAGCAGTAGAGCTGGATGTCATCAGCAAAAATGTGATAAGAAACATCTGGAAATCTCTGAATGATTTTACCAAGGGGAATCAAGTACAGCAAAAACAATAAAGGACCCAGAACAGAACCTTGAGGGACTCCACACAACAGATCTGCCGATTCAGACCTCATTTGATTGGCAGATACACTAAAACTGCGCCCAGAAAGGTAAGATGAGAACCATTCTAACACAGACCCAGACAGTCCCACTTCATCCCTTAGTCTTCTCAGCAGGATCTGGTGATCAACTGTGTCAAAGGCTGACGACAGATCCAAGAGAACCAGAACAGTGAATTTACCAGAGTCAGCCGACATCATGATGTCACTGGACACTTTCAGTAAAGCTGTCTCCGTAGAGTGATGTTTACGGAAGCCAGACTGAAACTTCTCATGGATGTCGCTCTGATCCAAGAACAAAGACAGCTGCTCGGACACCACCTTCTCCAAGATCTTGGACAAGAAAGGGAGCTTAGAAATAGGCCTGAAATTACTGAGGTCAGTTGGGTCTAAGCCTGGTTTTTGAGCAGAGGCTCCATAATGGCATGTTTAAATGCATTGGGAAAAACCCCTGTGGAAAGGGAGAGGTTCACCATATTGGTAACCCAGGGGCCAATTACATCAAATACTTTGATAAAAAGCCTACAAGGAAGGACGTCATCTGAGCAAGAGGAGGGTTTCATCTTGTTCACTAGTGCTGAAATATCACCCAAAGATACAGCAGAGAAGGATGACCAAGAGGAGGAGATGGGCTCAGAGACAGTAGGGGTTCCCAACAAGGGGGAGAGTTTTCTCTTTGATCAATTTAATTTTGTCAATGAAAAATCTCAACAATGCATTGCTGTCAGCTTCACAGAAGACCGGCGTGATTTGAGGAGCAGGAGACACGAGAGAATTAATCGTGTCAAACAAAACTTTGGGGTTTTTCCTATTTGCTGCTACCAGTTTTCTGATGTAATCAGATCTAGCAGTTTCTACCATCTCATTGTAAGAAGTCAACAGATCCCTGAGGTGAAGTCTGTGCACCTCAAGTTTAGTAGACTTCCAGAGACGCTCAGTCTTTTCGACAAAGTCTCTTCAGACTCAGGAGATCTTCATTTGTCCAAGGGCACCGTTTTTCTGAATTTTCAAGTTCGATTTAACAGGTGCCACTTGATCTAGTATTTCAACACAATGATCAGTAAAACAGTGAATCAAACTGTCCACATCTGGACAGTCATCAAAGGAAAGACGGTCAAACATAGCAGAAAAACTGTCTGCAGTATCGGCTGAGATGACACGCCTCTGAGACCTAACTTTCAAAGGCTTAGGTTCAGGGATGAAGTCCAGGTTGAACAAGACAAGAGAATGATCACTCAGATGGACATCATGTACAGATACATTAGAAATGTTCAGGCCAAGAGTAAAAACTAAGTCTAAAATGTGGCCTTTTTGATGAGTGGGTTCAGAAACATGTTGCTCAAAATTAAAGGCTTCAGTTAAAGTTAAAAGTTCTTTAGCAGAACAAGATGTGACGTCATCAACATGAAGATTAAAGTCTCCAAGAATAAGAACAGATTCCATCTGAATAATGGAAGATAAGAAGTCACTAAAGTCTTTCAAGAACACCGCCGCAGGACCAGGCGGACGGTAGATTGACACACAATAGAAAGGTCTTGTAGAACCAACCAAGATCATCTGAGACTCAAAAGAAGTGAATTCCTGTGTCTGAATCACTTTGCAAGAACAACTCTCCCTAAAAACAGTAGCAAGACCTCCTCCACGACCAGAGAGGCGAGGCTTCCCCAGGACAGCGCTCCCTACTGGACAGAGTTCGTTCAGATGAATAAACTCTTCCTCTCTCTGCCAAGTCTCAGAAAGACATAATAAATCCAAATTAACTCTTGTGAAAAGATCATTAAGAATAAAGGATTTATTAGTAATGGAGCGAACATTAAGAAGTCCCACATTCAGCACCGATGACGTCACTGACGACGCCGCGTCACTGACAGGCGCGCAGAGCGGGATCTTTTGAAGCGAACAGCGGTCACGTGGGTACCAGCTGTCACTGAAGTTCAACTCGGTTGTAAAAGTCAAATTAAAGAGAGGAAATGAAAAATCTTACCACCTTTCGTTGAGGTCTGGACAGACGGCAGCGCTGACGTGTCGTCACACACAGTGAGAGGGATGTCGATCAAACACCGATGACGTTCGATGACGTCAGAGTTGTTCCGAAGCGATCGCAACTGCACGTCTCATCCTGACCTGAACTCCAGCCCGACTCGATCCCTTGTGGAAATCGCCCGGTACTCGAGAGATCAAACGATATTCCACAGAGTCCGAGTCGATGAGAAGCGGAGCCGGAAACACGTTCACCGGACGTTGGTAGCAGTCCGGCCGTGAAGTCCTCCATCGACTCTCTGATGTTGAAAAGAGCATCACGATCATAGATCCGAGATGCTTGAGACATATCTTAAGTGATATGAGCATAATATCCGGACAAGTAGTCGTTAAAACGACTGTTTTTGGCAATTATTGCAGGAGCTCACGTTTCAAGCAGCCGATCAAAGGCTCACCGGAAGCGGAAGATGACATGACAGATGACATGTACCTGTCTGACCTCACATGTACCCATGTGACCTCACATCTACCTGTCTGACCTCACATCTACCCGTCTGACCTCACATGTACCCATGTGACCTCACATCTACCTGTCTGACCTCACATCTACCTGTCTGACCTCATATCTACCTGTCTGACCTCACATCTACCCGTCTGACCTTCTTTCTAACCTTTTATTGTGAAGTGACCTTGAGTCTCTTGAAAGTTTTAAACCAAATGTTTTATTATATCATGATGAACATCATAAGTG
>JACEEU010001016.1:0-22642 GCA_016630915.1 Callionymus lyra
CATTAATGAAATTAAAAAAAAAAAATTTCGTTTTGTATGTGACAACACATCTTCACTACCAACATGAAGACCCAGAAAAATATATACATTTAATTTCTTGTTTCATTCATGTAAAATGTGTCCACGAGGGATTCAGAGTAAGACTGAAGAGGAGGCCCCAGGGGTTGCAGGAGATTTTTTTTTTCAAAAAAACAAACAAAATAAACAAGAAAGAAAGAACTCTAACGCAACTTTCGGTATGGTATTGATATTGAATTTTTGAGGAAAAACATGGTTTTCAATTACTTTTTACACGATTTCTTCAAAATCTAATAATAATGAATTGAATTAATTAATGAATTAAGTTTACATTGTTGACAGACAAACAAATACCGAATTTAAAAATCCACTGTCCACCAATACCAACATTAAAAAGACAAATACATTCACTTGTCTTGAATAAAATCTATTATTTTGTTGAGATATCAGGATTCTTTATACAACGTCTTTTGTTTTTGAAAACCAGTTTGCTTAAAATAAAAACGAGTACACCGTAAACATAACGGTAAATTCCAGGAAAATACTAACAAAAAACACGACCTTCTTGAATGTTTGGAAACAATAGAAGACTAAATGGGAAGTCATTTTAACCAATGTTACGAAGACTGATCTGCTGTTTGACTTCTAGTTTTGACCTACGTGAATACCTGACAGCCCATCAGAGACTCGTCTAAACAGAGATTGTATCAGATACAGGTAACTGTGAAGGAAGTCCGAGGGCTGGTGCTGCCAGGATCCAGGAGGAGACTGACCTGGCTCTTGCGGCCCCACAGGTAGCAGACCACGGCCGTGAGGGAGCAGATGAAGACCGTGTCAGGTCTGGACACACATTCCCAGTAAGTCTTCCACAGTTCCCAGTGAGACAACAGCATGTCGACGAGCTAACTGGCTGGAACCGCACGCTTGGAGAAAACCGCTAAACCAGTCGCAAAGTGAGTCCAGACGAAGAACCTATAAGAACCATCTCAGGTGACCGGGGGTAGAAAACGGTCGTTTGGCTGGGGAGGCGCCGGTGTAGGTACAATTTCGGTCCCCCCTACAATATCGGTCCCCCCACTTCCTACGTGATGACGTCACACGCGTCATATGCGAACGTCTCTTTAAAATATGTTTTATGGGTTAAAGAAACGTCAACAGAACGTTTACATGATACTTTTAACCACACATAAAACGTTTATATTGACAAAAAGACGATCTTCGTCAACATAATCACTTTCCGTTCTTTCATTTCCTGGTCTGACGACACACGTGACTTTGAGACCAACGGAAGGGTCCGCGCTACATGTGACGAAGCCGCTGATTGGCTGAAGCTGTTTTACTAATAATAAAGCACAACTGTATAATGAAATAAAAATCATTCGAGTTCCGAAATAATTCGCTTTTCAAAAAAAAAAAAAGTTAGAATTGTTACCTTTCCAGCCTTCTGGCGTCTTTACCGTAGTTAAGACCCGCTGGTTTCCGAAACTAAGTTATCAACTTAGCTGGCTCGTTCGTCGGTGGTAACTTAATGTCCGTATAGTTAAGCTGAAGATGGTCACGGAGAGTCTTCAGAGGAACAACAACTTTACTGGCTTCAAGGGTTTTTATTTCCAATACTATTTCTCCGGACAAACGTGCACACGCGGCTTCACTGCTCGCCTCCTCACCATCACAACACAGAGCACGCACAGAACATGCACTCAGAGCATGCACACCTAGACACGCCCCCAACCCCGCATCATCCGCCTGCATAATGAGGAGCGCAGGTTGGTAACACTACCCCCACTCTGGATGATAATTAACTCCTAATATCACTCCAGGACATAATACACATTATAGACAGGACATGTGACATCACACTTGCAAACATTCCCACAATACTCATCCCAACCCCTAGGGTCCCTCAGTGGGCTATTCTAAGCGGGAGAAAACCTGTTATGAGAATGGTCGACATCTAGTGTGCAAACCGAAATGACAAAAACCTGTACCATTCACATGTAAATGCAACAAAGTGTCCATAACGAATATGTGCATTACTTCGGAAATAGGTAACAGTTGCTCAATTTCACTTTTTAACATTCCCGTCAATATAAGGCACAAGGTATTTAGCTTTGGGTATCAAAATATTTGTATCAAACGCGTACATGCCCTGAAATCCTCAATTACTACACAAAAGGTAATTTAGTAAACCTTTAAGCTCTTTTTTTTCTTTTTAACAATATCAGAACGAAACATTCTCCTTACTCTTATCATCATAAAACTGTGATAAAGATAACAATATTAATACACATTTTAGCAAACAACGATTGTAAACAATGTAACAGTGCTTTTTTTTTCCTTCGACCTGAGTAGGGTAGCGATCCGCCTACACCCTATCTCAGGTGATCATCACCCCGCGTTCAGTGACTCAGCCAGTCACCAAACATGTCTGGAGCTCTGCGCACCCTTGGTGGTCGCCGAGGAAGGGGTGCAGCACGCACCAATGGGCGGCCGGCTAGTCTCTCTCCCTGATGCTCGTCGTCGGCCTCCCCCCGTTGAGACTGGTTAGGGCTCTCCTGAGCCTGGTCCTCGCTGGATGGAAAAGGTGGAGAGACGCCTGAGCTCTCTGCAGCAGGATGCTCAGCATCAGATGAGGCGTCCCACAAGTCGAGGGGACCGATGTCATCGTCCGAAGCATCCTCGTCTACAGCGGCTGATGGCGTCCTCTCTTGTGTCTGCATGTTGATGTCCTGGAACACCCAGCTGTTTTCGAGTGGAGTTCTAGGGTAGTAGTGCTTGAGCTTGTCGTGATGAACCACTTTGGTTTTGGACCTGGAGCTCTTCTTGATCCGATAGATTAGGTCATCCAGTTGACCTACGACAAAGTAAGGGCCCTCGTAAAAGGGTAGGAACTTCCGGACTTTGTTCTTCACTCTTTTGGTCCCTTTAATCAGGTACCAAACTATGTTGCCAACCTGGTACTGGACTTGACAAATATTTTTGTCATACTGTCTCTTGGCACGCTCAGATGCTTTTCCTAATGAAATGAGGAGTATTGTCCACCCTGTCAGGTGGCAGGCCTACGACGAGGTCAATGGGTTCAGTTATCTCCCGGCCAAAGAGCATCATGTTTGGGGTAAGATTGGTGGAGCTGTGCTTGGTTGAACGGTAGGCCATAACTGCATATGGAATCATTATGTCCCAATCCCAGTGACATCGTTCTGCAGTGGTGGCTAGGATCTTCTGTAGGGTGGCATTAAAGCGTTCCACTTGACCGTCCGACTGAGGATGGAAGGAGGTAGTCCGTGTCTTTTCGATCCCCAACATCTTGCACATTCCTTGGAAGACAGCTGATTCGAAGTTGGTGCCCTGGTCACTGTGAAGAGAGTATGGAGCTCCGTATCTGCATACCCACTCAGAGGCAATCTTCTCGGCCACCGTTGTTGCTTGCTCGTTGTGGACTGGATAAGCTTCCACCCACTTACTGAAATAGTCCTGCACTACCAGTATGTATCTGTTGTGTCTCTCCGTCTCATTCAAAGGCCCCATCAAGTCGACTGTAATTCTCTCCATAGGGGCACTGACTCGTACTGTGCCCATAGCGGCATGAGGGGTTTTCTTGGCCCGGGAATTGGCAGCGCAACTGGTGCAGGTGCGGCACCACAACATAACATCATCCCTCATATTGTACCAATAATATCTGGTTTTAAGGCGTGCTAGTGTTCTCTCTGCTCCAAAGTGGCCACCCACAGGTCCTTCATGCATCTGCTCCATCACTGGTTTGCGGCAAGCATGGGGCAGCAAGATCTGTGAATATTGAACCTTCCCTTTGGTGCAATAAAACTTCCTCAAAAGTACTCCATCCCTCTTATAGAGCCTCTTCCATTGCGCCCAGTAAGCTTTCGTAGCGGGACTGCAGGCTGCTATGTTAGCCCAGGGCGGCCTAATGCTTCCTTCTTCTATCCACTCCAACACTGGTGCTATATCTGGATCTGACTTCTGAGCTGTGTTGAGCTGCTCGCAGGTCCAACCTCTGAACAATTCACTTTGAGCTGTCTCACTAACTTTGTGAATGGTTGGGTGAGTGTCTACCCCCATGCAGCTGCCGACTCCACTGTGCCCTACCCCCACTATCACTGGCCCCAGTTCTGCAACCCTGCTGACAACCCAGCCTTCAGGCTCCACTACCCCCACTGGCGGTTGCTCTGTGGTACCTGCAATAGCAACCGACTTCTCTATGTCACCAGTTAGGTTGCACTGTACCTCTTTATGCTGATACTGGACAGTGTTGATGGTAGGGTCTGGTATCGTACATGGACATGAGCTCCGACACGGTTTCCTTGAAAGTGCATCTGCATTTTGGTGGTTTTTCCCCGGCCGGTGGACCACACAGAAGTTGTATTCAGCGAGCTTTTCCAACCAACGAGCTAGCCGACCTTCCGGCTCCCTTAACCTGGTCAACCATCTCAGGCTGCTGTGGTCGGTGCGGATGGTAAAGGTTCGGCCCAGCAGGTACTGTCTGAAATGGGAAGTGAACCCTACCACTGCTAAGAGTTCTCGTCTCGTTGTGCAGTAATTTTGCTCTGTAGTCGTCAACCTTCTGCTTCCATATGCCAAGACTCTCTCCTCACCACCCTGCACTTGGGACAAGACAGCTCCTATCCCCCAGTCACTAGCATCAGTGTCAACGAACAGTTCACCTTCATCGAGCGGATAGCCCAGAATAGGAGCCGAGGTCAGTCGCTGCTTGAGTTCCTCAAATGCCTCCTGACATTCTTCTGTCCATCGGTAGTGAGCATACTTTTTGGTGAGTTCGTGGAGCGGCTGGGCTATTGTTGCGAAGTCTGCCACAAAACGCCGATAGTAGGAAGCCAGACCAACAAACTGCCGGACTTCATGGACATTCCTGGGTACAGGCCAGTCCTTCACTTGTTCGATCTTCAGGGGGTCAGTAGCTACTCCCTTAGCAGAGACCACGTGACCCAAGTAGACAACTTGCTCCCGGAACAAACAACATTTGGAAGGTTTTAGCTTTAAGTTTGCTTCCTAGCAAACACCTGGCCTAACCGCTCCAGCATTTGAGCGCTGTCCCGTCCCAGAACAATTATGTCATCGAGGTAGACAAGGCAGGTCTCCCATTGTAGTCCAACTAAGACACGGTCCATAAGTCTCTGAAACGTGGCGGGCGCATTGCACAGTCCAAATGGCATCACATTCCACTCGAAGAGTCCCTTTCGTGTACAGAATGCAGCAGCTTTTCGGGCCCTGGGGGTCATTTGTACTTGCCAGTACCCTGACGTCAGATCTAGAGTGCTGAAGAACTTGGCAGAAGATAGTGTGTCTAGAGTGTCTTGGATGCGGGGCAAAGGGTAGGCATCCTTAATAGTCCGTTCATTCAGGGGTCTGTAATCCACACAGAGCCGATGAGTTTGGTCTTTCTTTCTGACCATCACAACCGGTGCTGCCCAGCTGCTGTTACTGGGCCGGGCCACACCAGCATCCAGGCTTTGTTGTAACTGCTGGTCCGATGATATTTGTTTGTCCCTGGCCATTCTGCGTGGTGGTTGTTTTACAGGTGGTCCAGGAATTGTCAGAATGTCGTGCTGGACAATGCTAGTACGGCCGAGATCAGTGGGGCTGGAAGAGAACACATCCCTGTGAGACTTCAGCAAGGCTGCCAGATTTTGGCGATCACTTTGGGACAGGTTAGGGCAACTCTCAACATATAGGGCTTGTAGGTGACTCGGTACAAGGACATTATCGGGGTTGCTGAGAGCAAAATCAGTTTGAGCCTCTGGAAAGAGAGACTCCCCGGCGCTCAACACTGGAGGACCCCCGCAACAGCCCCTCTCTTCAAAGTTACAGGTGTGGCACTTGCATTGAAAACGCGAATGGGGACGCTGGTGGACTGCTGCTGCTTCACAACGACCCGGGCCACCAGAACATGGTGCTTCTCAATGAAACCCTGGGTGGGACTTAACATCATGTCTCTACCAATAGCATGGCCCAACCGGGAAGCGCCGGGGACCACGTACTCACGTCCTGGTTCCAACACAGTCGTGCGTGCCACCCTGACAAGATGAGACTTGGTTTGTTGACTAAACCCATAGCGGGGAACTGTCTCACCGAAGAGAGGGTTATCTCTTGCCGGCCATAGTCGAGAAGAGCCTGTGCTTGCTGCAAGAAAGGGTGACCCAGGATGACTTCAGTACTTTGAACCGTATCGACCACGATAAAGTTCACCTGGGTAACTGTGCTTCCGGTCTGCACAGGGATGATAACTTCCCCCAGGACGGGTAGCCCAGCTGGTCCGATACCTTGTAAAACTTGTGCCACAGATGGCTGGAGTGAGGGTCTAAAGCAGGGGTCGGGAACCTATGGCTCGCGAGCCAGGTGTGGCTCTTTTGATGATTGCATCTGGCTCGCAGATTATTATTATTATTATTATTATTATTTATTTATTTATTTATTTTTTTTTAGAATCCCGCGAGGGGAAATTCGGTTCACTCAAGTTCAGCATCAGGAGCATAAAATATTATCACTTGTTTTAATCCATCCATCGATTTTCCACTGCTCATGTCCTGTTCAGGGCTGCAGTTGGCTTGATGATAACAGCTGACGTTGGCCGATGCTGGGTAAACAGGTAAACGCCCCCTTTTGACTCAGTGTTCTCGGTCGTTAGCTCAAAGCTAACCCTTCGACGAAGAAGATGGCGAAAAGAAAAAAGGATGAGGAGTATCGTACATTTCAGGACGAATGCCAGCTTTGCATCAAAATACCCTGTGGGAGACAGCAGGAAGAAAGCGTGCCAAGAGCTATTGAGCAGAGTGCAAGCTAGCCAGCAGCAACTCCGCGTATGGACCCGGCAAGGTGACTATAATTCCGCTAGGTTTGCTGGAACTTTAGCAATAGTGAGGAACGGAAAACCATTCACAGATGGCGAGTATGCTAAAACGTTTATGCTGGATGTAGCCAATGAACTTTTTGATGATCTTCCGAACAAAGACAAGATAATCAAACGGATACAAGACATGCCTCTGTCGGCAAGAACTGTTCATGATCGTAGCATCATGATGGCAAACCAAGTGGAGGAAACGCAAGTGAAGGACATAAATGCAGCGCCGTTCTTTTCCCTCGCTTTGGATGAGTCAACAGACGTAAGTCATTTGTCGCAGTTCAGTGTGATTGCAAGATATGCTGCTGGTGACACACTGCGCGAAGAAAGTCTTGCTGTTCTGCCAATAAAAGCGTCCACAAGAGGTGAAGATTTATTCAAGTCTTTCATGGAGTTCGCTCATGAAAAAAATCTACCTCTGGATAAACTTATCTCAGTGTGTACTGATGGTGCTCCGTGTATGGTGGGGAAAAACAAAGGATTTGTGGCACTTCTCCGTGCACATGAAAATAGACCCATCCTAAGTTTCCATTGCATTCTACACCAGGAGGCACTTTGTGCTCAGATGTGTGACGGGCAGCTTGGCGAAGTGATGTCGCTGGTCATTCGTGTGATCAACTTTATTGTTGCCCGAGCCTTAAATGATCGCCAGTTTAAAACACTGCTGGATGAAGTTGGAAATAACTATCACGGTCTGCTTTTGCACAGCAATGTGCGTTGGTTGTCAAGAGGGAAGGTGCTCAGCCGTTTTGCGGCTTGCCTGAACGAAATCTGGACTTTCCTTGAAATGAAAGGCATCGAGAATCCTGAGCTAGCCGAAACCAAGTGGCTCCTCAAGTTTTACTATCTCGTGGATATGACTGAACATCTGAACCAGCTCAACGTGAAAATGCAAGGCATTGGAAATACAGTGTTATCCCTTCAACACGCCGTGTTTGCTTTTGAAAACAAGCTGGAGCTCTTTATCATGGATCTTGAAACAGGTCGTTTACTACATTTTGAAAAACTGAGACAATTTAAAGATGCATGCACAGCAAGTGAGCCCACGCAAAACTTTGATCTCCACCAGCTAGCAGGCTTCACATCCAGTCTCCTACAGTCGTTCAAAGCACGCTTTGGAGATTTTCGTGAGCACAATCATCTTTTTAAGTTCATCACCCATCCAAACGAGTGTTCACTGAACACAGCCGACCTGAGTTACATTCCTGATGTCTCCCTCAGAAATTTTGAAGCAGAATTGGCTGACCTGAAGGCCTCAGACATGTGGATGAATAAGTTCAAGTCACTGAATGAAGATTTGGAAAGAATCGTACGACAGAAAGCGGAGTTGGCGAGCAAGCACATGTGGACAGAAATGAAAAAACTTCAACCCGAAGACCAGCTGATCATCAAAACATCAAAACGCGCTTCCTGTCACATACGACACACTGAAGCGTGTGAGTATTGCTGTATTGACCATGTTTGGATCTACATATTCATGTGAGCAGTCATTTTCACATCTTAAAAACATCAAGTCCAACCTACGATCACGTTTAACGGATGAAAGCCTCAACGCCTGCATGAAGCTTAACCTCACCAAGTACCAACCAGACTACAAAGCCATCAGCAAATCCATGCAGCACCAGAAGTCGCATTAATTGTGAGTATTACAACAACATAATTTAAAACAATAAATTAAGAGGCTTATTATACTCACATTTAGTTGAATTCAGTCTTAAAATATATTATATGGCTCTCACTGAAATAAATTTCCAAATATTTTGCTTTCATGGCTCTCTGAGTCAAAAAGGTTCCCAACCCCTGGTCTAAAGTCTAAGGGAATGGAGTTAAAATGATGTAGAGGCAACACGCTTCTACGTGCTCCAGAGTCCAACAGTGCCTGCAGTTCTTGTCAATGTATCCATATTCCGACACACATCTCGCCATCTTCACTCTTTGTCACAAAGATGACTGTGGTTGGATCAAGTGCGGAGTTGAGGCCATCATTAGTGGGACGCCATGGTTGCTGGCGAGGAGAGGGGCAGTTCTTCTGAATGTGTCCCACTCCAGAGCAGTTGTGACATACAACTTCTCCCCTGCTTGCCTTTTTGTACCTGCTTCTGTTAGCCTGCCATGGTATGGACGTTTTTGGTGCCCTCTGCGGTGTTTCAGTGAGCATCCTTGGTGCCCTCTCAGGTTCCTCATTCATCACCATGCACGCCGGTTCCCGTAGCATCGCAGTTCTGGTCGTTGGTGCCACAGAGCCACGGCCCCCTTGACGCATCATTTGTGTGACGGCCCTGGCAGCTCTCCTGGTGGCTTCATACTTGTGTACTATTTCATAAGCTCTCGCCAGGGTGCGGGGTCGGTCTTCTAAAAGCCTCTGCACTACCTCAGCATCCGCCAGGGCGTTGGTGAAGATCTCAACACGGATACAGTCTTGCTCTGCATCAGTCCGGTCAGCATAAACAATAGAGACCTTCTCGTATATGTCATCCCTGAGTGCGTGTAGAGGTTCACTTGGCTTACGGACTCTTTGCCTCAATTCGATGCCAATGGCGGCCGCATGTTCCGAGCATGGTCAATAGGCGGCCTCAACCTCCTCCACCATGCGCTTAAAGCTCCAATTGGCAGATCCAGGGTTCTTATGGACGATGGCACCAGCTGCACCAGTCAGACTGTATCGCAGTTGGACGGCCATGGTCTTCTCAGTCCAGTGGTTAGCACTTGCACAGCTTTCAAACTGATAAAGGAAGTCTTTCCATGAACCTGAACCGTCAAACTGACCTGGTCGCAGCGTGGGAATTCTCTCTCTCGTTCCACGTTGCTCATCATCGCTGCTGTCTGTGGCGTCCCGGTTAACTACCTTCCGTGCGTGACGGCGGCATGGTGTGGAGTGGACCCGTCGCGAATCTTGCTGGCCTGCACTGTAAAGTTGGCCATCGCCCATTGGTGTTGAATGAGTCATGGTACTGCAATAAGGATGAACTGTTGTTGGGCGGGGTGGATATCCAGCTGGAGAACGATGGCACGTTGTGGGAATGGAAGGGACTGTAGGTAGGTAATTGTCAGTAATCGCAGTCCGTTCAAAGTCATTTTCAATGGAATTCAGGGAAGAAATGTAATTGTAACCATCATATTCTGGCTGGGCAGGGCTCGGAAACACACTCCTTGCTGCAGAATATTCCGTTAAGAAAGGGTTGGTGGAGGCAAAAGTTGGGGGACTGAGCGACATGGCTCCCTGATGCGGTGTGGCTGGAGTGTAACATGTCGGCTCATCACTTGTTAGCCTTCTAGCAAAGTTAGCTCGAATCGGGTTTAACTCTAATAGAGGAAAATGTCCGTCATTCATATAATCCCCGTCGTCTTCAACTTCAACATGTTTTATATCCGACAGAAAAGGGTTATTGCTTACTGGTGTCCTTATTTTGAAATATGTCGCTCCGGTGATTTGATTCGCGTCGTCACCGCGGGCCGCCATCTTGTCACTATCTCCGCTTAAAAGTTCGTATTTCCTCTTTTCTCTCGGTGAAACTCCGGTCTTCATGTGCAAAACTATCCCGGACGAGCCCCCAGTGTTACCTTTCCAGCCTTCTGGCGTCTTTACCGTAGTTAAGACCCGCTGGTTTCCGAAACTTAAGTTATCAACTTAGCTGGCTCGTTCGTCGGTGGTAACTTTATGTCCATATAGTTATAGTCGGGAAGAGAAAGGGCGGAGGACTGGCAGTGTTCGTCAACGAGAAGTGGTGCCTTCCCAGGCACGTCACTTTAAAGGATCAACACTGCTGTCCTGACATTGAACTTTTGGCGCTGAGTCTGAGACCCTTCTACTTGCCACGGGAGTTTTCACATGTTGTCGCGGTGCTTGTGTACATTCCACCGTCGGCGAGCGCGGAGGCAGCATGTGACGTCATCACTGGAGTAGTGAACGGGTTACAGACTCAGAGCCCTCAGGCCCTCTTTATCATCTCCGGTGATTTTAATCACGCAGGATATTGACGGACTAACTTCATGTGTCACGGATTACATAAACTTCTGTGTGGAGAGCATTGTACCAACCAGAACTGTACGATGCTTCTCCAACAACAAACCCTGGATTAATCCTGATATAAAGGCTCTCTTAAATGAGAAGAAGAGAGTCTTTAGGTCAGGAAACAAAGAGGATCTGATGGCAGTCCAGAAGGAGCTTAGAAGAAAGATCAGGGAGGGAAAGGGGAGGTACAGGAGGAGGATGGAAGAGAGTCTGGCCAACAACAACACCAGAGATGTCTGGAGAGGTTTGAAATCCATATCCGGACATCAGACCAGGCTCTCTGTAGCAGCGGGGGATAAAAATTGGGCCGACAACTTAAACAGTTATTTTTCAAGGTTTGAGGTGTCGGCTTCCCCCCCTGCTCTTCCACCATTCTCACCTCTACACTTACCTTCTCCTCTCCCCCGAGCTTGTATTGTTTCAGCCCCCCCCGCTGACTCCGCAGGGGACAATGCCCCCCCACCCCAGCCTGTCCCTCACACCTCTCCAGGTGAGAAATCAGCTTAGGAGAACCAAGACAACAAAGGCCCCTGGACCAGACGGCATCGGTGGCAAAGTACTCAGGACGTGCTCTGACCAGTTAAGTGAAATTGTTGGACTTCTGTTCAACATGAGCTTGACCCTGGGAAGAGTTCCACTACTGTGGAAGACGTCCTGTGTGGTACCGGTGCCGAAGACTCAGCACCCTAAGGATCCCAGCTGCTACAGACCTGTGGCCTTGACATCCCACCTTATGAAGGCTCTGGAGCGGCTGGTCCTTAGTTACTTGAGTCCTCTGGTGCGCTCCTCCATGGATCCGTTGCAGTTTGCCTACCAACCTGACATCGGCGTGGAGGACGCCATCATCTTCCTTCTCCACCGAGCACTTTCTCACCTGGAGTCGCCTGGAAGCACTGTGAGGATCCTTTTCCTGGATCTAAGCAGTGCTTTCAATACCATCAGGTCAAACATCCTGAGGGACAAGCTGGAGCTGTCTGGAGCGGACACTCACCTCACCCAGGATGGTGTTTCGAGGACTGTACTGTGCAGTGTAGGGGGTCCCCCAGGGAACAGTGTTAGCACCGTTCCTCTTTTCACTGTACACTGCAGACTTCCAACACCTGTCTCCCACCAGTCACCTGCAGAAGTTCTCGGACAACTCCGCCATCGTCGGCCTCATTAGGGACGGGGATGACGGGCCGTACCGGGGACTTGTCCAGGACTTTGTTGACTGGTGCCTGGAAAACCACCTTCAGATCAACTCCAGCAAAACTAAGGGATTGATTTTGGATTTCCGGCGGTGTCCCTCCATCTCCCCCTCACCACTGAACATCCAGGGACAGGACATTGAGATTGTCACGACTTACAAGTTCCTGGGTGTTCACCTCAACAACCGCCTGGACTGGGTGGATAACACTGCTGCTCTTTATAAAAAGGGGCGGAGTAGAATCTACCTGCTCCGGAGGTTGAGGTCGTTTGGTGTCCGGGGGCCACTCCTGAAGTCATTCTATGACTCAGTAGTGGCCTCTGCCATCTTCAACGGTGTGGTCTGCTGGGGGAGCAGCATGACAGCAAAGGATAGGGCTAAACTGGACAGCCTTATTAAGAAGGCCGGTTACGTCCTAGGGCGCCCCCTGGATCCTGTGGAGGAAGTGACTGGAGGGAGGATGCGGAGCAAGCTGGGCTCCATGAGGAGGAACTTGTCTCACCCTCTCCAGCACACACTGAGGGCATTGAGGAGCTCCATCAGTGATAGGATGCTCCATCCCCGGTGTGTGAGGGAGAGGTACCGCAGGTCTTTCCTCCCTGCTGCCATCAGACTCCACAACAAGAACACACCAAGATAACTATTTAACTGCACCTCTTGTTATTTATGTAAATATGATTGTGTATATATTATATAGCGCAGATGTATCTTTTATTCTATTTAGTGTTAGATTGGAAATTATTCTACACTATACGTATACGCCATAAGTTAAATTAATGCTAAAAAGATGATCAAAATATAGAGTATAAAATACTAGCCTCATCTAAGAGCTTAAACGTTTAAATACACATTCACAACCAACATTTCACTTTCATACTGATATACACTGTGTCAAGGGTAGCTTGAAACAGACTAGAGATTATTCAGCGATTTAATGAAGGACTGTCTGTCTGCTCTGTTCACACCTGTGGACGTGAAACAAAAAGGGCAACACGGAACACACCCAAAAGAGGGGGGCTGGAAGACAAAGGAACTTGCCCACACAACAGGCAAGGAAGGAAGTTACTCTCCAGGTGACTCGAAACAGGAGTTAACATAAAAGAACCACTGCCCCGGAATAGGCGACCCCCTGGACAGGAAACTTTCCCTTAAATGTAGAGACAACCCATAACCCAAGACCGTCTTTCCCGGAGCTATTGACCTGTACAGCTGCCGGCAAAGAGCGAGTCCGATCGATTGTAAAAGTTTCTATGTTTGTTTGTTTTGAAGCGGTGAATAAACGACCGTACACTCTGAATTGATCCTTTTTTCTCCATAAAGCAAAGTATTAAGACCCGGAGGTGACGTCGTGTTGGAGCGACGGTAACGGACTCGGTTTTATCCGTTTTAAATGGTGCCGTGACCCGGATTTGTTTTGGAGATTCTTGGAAAGAGGAATGGCGACTGACTGAAGTTTTTTCTCAGCCGGACGAACGGGACAAAGATAAGGTAAGCAGAAAGCCTTTTATTTGATTTCTGCATTTAGTTTCGTCTGGCTGAGTTGACCGATGTCCGAAGCTGTGCGATGGGTTGTGCGTTGATTCCGCTTGTAAAGCAAACGAACATATAACTTGTTGTTTTGGTTTTGGTTTTCCGTTACGATTCTCGGCACATAAAGTAATCACAGACAGAACAAAATTGGCCGGGGATTCTGTCGAGTGACAAATATATCTCTATTAGCACGTTTTAAAGGCATTTAATTCACCCTTTTAGAGATGCTTAACCCCCGAGAGTACGAACGGAATGTTTTAAAAAAAAGGCTTTTCTTGGTTAAATAATCGAGTTTCTGGGTATGGTTACGCTGACTAGTGAGTACTTATATTATGATAAAAAATAAAAACACTTTCTTGATTAAATACAACGTTAACGCTAATGTGTGTTTTTTTAAGTTTGGGAAGAAATTTATAGATAAGCTTTCTTGAATTTCTATTGGTTAAAAAATAGGTTTTTTTCTTGTAAGTTTTATGCTGCGAGTTTATTTTTAAAAGAGGGGAAAAAACGGCTTACTTGGAGTTATTTATAAAAGTAGTTTTACGGTCAACTGCCGTGGACTTCTATTGGTTGAAAAAGCGTTTTTGCTTGTGAATTTTATATTACAAGTTTTTTAATAGATTTTGGTCATTATAATATAAGTATTCAAGCGTGTTTTTTGTTTTAAAAAGCATTTTCTTGCGAGGATTGATGCCGCAAGTTTTTTGACAAGGGTTGAAATACTTTTGTTGTTTCTTATGTTACGTTGGTTGCATAGTGAGTACCTATATTGTGATAAAAAAATAACGACTTTCTTGACTAAATGCGACGTTAATGCTAATACGTGTTTTTTCAAGTTTTGTGGAAAGAAATTCTTCAGTTTCTATTGGTTTAAAAAAGAGTTTTTTCTTGTAAGTACTATGAGTTTTTAAAAAAAAAAAAAAAATAATGGTAAAAATAACTTTGTTTGATTGTCATGTCATAATAAAGTTTGGGATTATAATATAGGTATTCAAGCGTGACAGTTCTCTATAGAGAGGGAGACGAATAATTGGTGTAAAAATAAATAAAATAAAAATTAATTAAAAATAAGGAAAAACAAAATAAATAAAAAGAAGAAATGGAGTTATCTGAACTGCGGTTAAAATGGCAGTCTCGTGGAATAGGATCATGTGGTGCTGTATTGTTTCGCTCTGTAAGTTCTTATGTGGAAAAAATTGCTCCGTTGGATCGGAAAAATGTTGTGAAAAACTGGTATAAATGGGCTAAAGAGCAAAGGAAGGTTGGAAATCTGCCTGATTGGGGCATGCCTATGCCTGAAGAAGATATTCTTGGTGAAAATGTGAAAAGTATTAATCTTGAACTTGAAGTCATTAGGAGGAGAAAAACAAGCATGTTGTTTAGTGAAAAATACAGACTGGCTTTGTTAGAAAAAACTAAAACCGATAGAGACAGATTTTTTGTGATTATGGAAATGGTAAAAATGATAAAGTTAAATACTGAAGTGATGGCACCAGTGAAAGCTGTTAAAAAGGAAGTTGTTGATGAAAATAATGTAACTGAAAAAACTGATTCACCACCACCTTACCTAGTAGGTGGAAACCAAAATGTAAACTCACAAATGTTGTCTGATAGATTGCAAAAAATGGTAATGAAAGAAAAAGTGAACACCCAGGCTCCAGTGTTCAATGTTACAGGAGGGCAGCTGATGATGGATCAAGATGGTAATGAAATAGATAAAACAAAAATGATGAATTTAAAAGAGATTATGGATAATGTAGCAATAATAACACACAGGCAAGAAAATCTCACAAGAGATCTGTTAGACACAGCAGAAAAAACACTTAAATATTACTTACTAAATATTGTAAGTATAAACTTGACCCAGGCACGCCATTGATCTAAACATACAGTAAAAACTAGAAAAGGTGAGAAAGGGACACTAAAAGAAAGATCAGATGGATTGGGAACAAACCTTTCTGGACAATTTCCTTTAGTGGTGAAAAGTGGAAGAAGGAGGGATTATACTGATTATGTCTCAGCAAGTATGATGGATGTACAATGTCTGAAAGAAAAACTTCCTCCGTTGGAAAGAGGAGCAGGTCCGTGGATTAATGTTTTTTGCAACAATATGCCAGGAATTGTATTGGCTATTGGAGATTGGAGACAAATGGTTACAGCATGTGTGGGTGCTGATAAAGTGTCAAAAATAGAAGAAGAAGCAGGAACAGAATGCGAGCCTCATCAAACACCATTCTCTCATCATTCAAGACATATATGGCTGGCCATGAGGGAGGCGTTCCCTACAAAGGTGGATGTGAATGAACTAACGTCATGCATGTACAAAAATGAAGAAAGTGGTAGTGAATATGTAACACGTTATAGGACTAAGTGGGAGGAACAACTGGGTGGTCCACTAACTGACAGTCACCTTGCACTCTTCAGGGGGGCAATTGTAAAGGGATGCCCAACTTCTGTAAGAAACCGTTTAGAGGCTGTAGTAGGATTGGATAAAAAATCTATAATAGAATGGGAAGAATATTTAAGCCATTATGTTAAGATGTTTAACGAAGAATTGAAAGAACAAGAAGAATGTGACAAAAATGACATGAGACAATTGAATAAAACAAAACTCTCTGAGCTTCGTCAACAGGTCAAGGAAAGACAGAAAGAAAAACAAATGGTACAACGGCCACCAATTACTGCAGCCCCACAGTATTTCACACCACACGACGACTGTTGTTATTCATGTGGGCAACCAGATCACTGGAGTAATGAATGTCCTTTCTATCTTCAGCATTATTTAACAGCCTAAAATACAATAATGCATAAATCTGCTTTCACCCCCCTACCTGATATGAATCCTCAGCCCTCATCAAACTAATGGTAGCATAAAAGAATAGCTAAAAATGATACAGTAGCAACAAGACAAAATAATTCCATTTTTTAAGGCTATTTCTAACTGAATGTGTTAAGTTGTGTAATTACAGGAAAGGAGATGTTTTAAATCAGCTAAACACAGAGGCTTGAGCGAGTTGTGTTGTGAGGACAGTAAAAACAAAGGACACAGACCCCTGCTGACATTCCACAGGTTGTAAACAATGCGACATGAGCCGTGTTGCAGTGGGGAAGATGATGTCAGGCTCATGGAGAAAGTGACTCCTGTGTCCAGTTGTAAGATGTAGGTAAGGAGAAGAATTTTGAGTAGTAATGAAGGTGTGAATCAGGTTGTAGAAGTGGAGGTGTGAATCAGTTGCTGAAATGGTCAGTTAAGAAAGGTCTCTAATGTAATTAATGATAAAAACAATTGGTCAAAAGGAAAGATGTTTTTTTGGGCAAGACGGTGATGCACAGAGGATTCTAGTTGGCTTTGAAAAAACATTGCATTACAAAGCTCATGAGATGATTTTTATCAGGACTTTGTTAATTCCAGAAGTTGAATTTATCAATGAAAGTGAAAATGGTTACTTTTGCATCCTTACTGTACAATGATTTACAATCTCATTTAGAAGACATGGTTCTGACAGGGAAGTCTTCGCAACATAAATAAATATTTGAAAAATGACTTGAAAGGTTTCATATAAAATAGATGTAGGTTTTAATTCAATGGTAATGGAATGATTTCCAAAGTTCAGCACAGGTGAGGTCAGACAACATAACACCCCAGTTTCAATTTTGCAGAAAGAAAAGTTGTATGTTTTTCTTGTATTTAACGGATATGTCTAGTTCTCCTTTTACAGTTGAAGGAGACAAAGGAAGCCTTAAAATGACCTAACAAAGGGTCATGGATGATCCAGATTTAAATAAGCATACAGGTGGAGATACGTGGAATGTGACACAGCAGGGGGTGGCACCAACACCAGTGCAGAACAGTGACACCATCATTTAAAGAAAACCTGGTAAAATAACATCTTAAGACTCTCACAGGTTCCACAAGAAGGACTACAGCAGAGACGGCGTAGTTAAACAGGGGGAGTTGGATCAAGGTGATTTTTGAGATGATCAGACAACAGTAGCCCAAAGGACAGGTAACATAAAAAGATGTTATGTGTCCTCGAGGGGAAATTGATGTATAAATGGAATGAATGGAATGAGCAATGAATGAACAGTGAACAGTATTGATGAAACTGATGTTCCTAATTTGGGGATTCCTGGTTTTATGTCCTAAATGGGGACGCCCCGGGTAAATCAAAGTGAAAAAGAAAAGAAAAATGAAAAAATAAGCAAACAAAAACTAAGAATGAACCTAAAAACTTAAACTACACTAACAATAAAAATTAGCTCATTTAGATTAAAACTAAAACTGATCTAGATTTAAAATAAACTAAAGAAGAAATAAAATATATATTAAAAGTAGAAATTAAAAAAATATATAAAAAATGTAAAGAACCAATATGGAAATAATAAAAATACAAAATAAACACAAACAACAAAACAAATGGGGTAAAAGAACATGTATTGTGGTCGACTCATACTGCCAGATAACAGGCAGAGGGCAGCGGACGTGTGTAACTCTCTCCAACCAGGGTCAAAATCAGTGGACGCAGGATTTTCTGACCTGGATGAGTAAACGCACTCTGAAGCATCAACCACATTCCCCATCAGAAGAAACAAGCGGATAAGTACATGGGGAAATTACCCAATTCTATTACATTAATAAAAAACTTTTTTTGGTCAGAGCTACTCCTGAATGAAGGTTGTTTGTGTGTAGGTTCAAGAAGATGGACTCGGAGAAGATTGAAGAAGACTGATTTCTGGGATCGTTTTTTTCCTCTACACGCCTGGAATCGGATCATGGACGAAGAAGACCAGCTAGACTACGAGGAAGAACAGTCGGACTGACTGGTGAAGAACAATCATACCAACAACCAAAGAGGAACAATCGGACCAACAGCAAATTATGATGATGACAACGATAATGCTGATGGACTGGACTAATGAGAAACATGAAAGAATGATGAAAGACCACTTCTAAATAAGGCCAAACCTTGTGTCACCGTTTTAAAATGTTTTAACATAACAGACAGATGATTATATTTTCGGTTATACATATAGCGTGTGCAGGTACATGATAATAATATGTTATTGGGAAAATGATAATATTAGATAATATAATAATAAAGTAATGATAAAATATTGCTGCGGAACAACCATTTACTTAGAAAATTGGACCTTTTTGTTTATGACGTGACCTGTAAAGGCCACGTCAACAGGGGGAGTTGTTAGATTGGAAATTATTCTACACTATACGTATACGCCATAAGTTAAATTAATGCTAAAAAGATGATCAAAATATAGAGTATAAAATACTAGCCTCATCTAAGAGCTTAAACGTTTAAATACACATTCACAACCAACATTTCACTTTCATACTGATATACACTGTGTCAAGGGTAGCTTGAAACAGACTAGAGATTATTCAGCGATTTAATGAAGGACTGTCTGTCTGCTCTGTTCACCTGTGGACGTGAAACAAAAGGGCAACACGGAACACACCCAAAAGAGGGGGCTGGAAGACAAAGGAACTTGCCCACACAACAGGCAAGGAAGGAAGTTACTCTCCAGGTGACTCGAAACAGGAGTTAACATAAAAGAACCACTGCCCCGGAACAGACGCCCCCTGGACAGGAAACTTTCCCTTAAATGTAGAGACGACCCATAACCAGGGACCGTCTTTCCCGGAGCTATTGACCTGTACAGCTGCCGGCAAAGAGCGAGTCCGATCGATTGTAAAAGTTTCTATGTTTGTTTGTTTTGAAGCGGTGAATAAACGACCGTACACTCTGAATTGATCCTTTTTTCTCCATAAAGCAAAGTATTAAGACCCGGAGGTGACGTCGTGTTGGAGCGATGGAAACGGACTCCGGTTTTATCCGTTTTATTAGATTTTCTTTCTCGTTTTTATTTCTGGGTGTTTTTATTTCTCTTGCTGTTGTTAAACCGAATTTCCCCTCGTGGGACTAATAAAGGTTTTCTGATTCTGATTCTGATTCTGTTAAGATGAAGATGGTCACGGAGAGTCTCCACAGGAACAACAACTTTACTGGCTTCAAGGGTTTTTATTTCCAATACTATTTCTCCGGACAAACGTGCACATGCGGCTTCACTGCTCGCCTCCTCACCATCACAACACAGAGCACGCACAGAACATGCACTCAGAGCATGCACACCTTGACACGCCCCCAACCCCGCATCATCCGCCTGCATAATGAGGAGCGCAGGTTGGTAACAGAATATTACCCTTTCAATAACTTGTCTGTAGTTCGAATCATAAACACCTCAGTAATTATTTAGGTTTCGATTTTTTTTAAATCAATTAAATCAATTATTAAATGTACATATGCCCACTTTATTGAACGAGTCATTTTTTTTAATTGTCATATTTGTATAATGTATGCACTACAAAAAAAAATCGTGTTTTTTTAACACTACTGGCAATAAACATTTTCTAATTTTCATACTATTGAGATTTGTTGTCATATTATTGAAAAACGGTTGTAATATATTAGGGTTTATGGTCTTAATTGTAACATTAAAGTGGCCAATCAGCGACATTCTCACGTCTAGCAGTTGATTGGCTGAACCTGTCTATATAAATATCGGCGATATTCAAAATTCTTCCCTTTGATTACTTGTAAGTGATCAAATACCGACCGAAAAATGGACAACATTCACGATGAAGTTCGCCATTTCTTGCTGAATAACGACTACAACAACCTGACTCTTGACTGTGATAATCCTAAGAACAGAAGGAGGATAATTAGGAGAGCAGCCAAGAAATACACCATCAAAGGTAAGCACTAATTACATGTATCTTAATGACTAGTTTTTAAGTTATCTGCATTTTTTTTCTAATATATACATGCAAATATAGTGAACATCTTAGTTAACCACCCTTAAAAGGTTTATCTGATTGCTTTTTATTGTATATGAATGAGAAAATGATTTTAATATATGTTTAATTTTTGTTTTCTAATAAACAAATATAAATGTAGTGAAAATCTTTCTAATTCACCCAAAACGTTTTTATCTGATTGCTTTATGATTGTATGTGTATGAGAAAATTATTTTAATATATGTTAAATTTTTGTTTTCTAATAAACAAATATAAATGTAGTGAAAATATTTCTAATTCACTCCAAAAGTTGTGTCACGGGTGGAACTCGGCAGGAGACCCAGAAGCGGAAGTGGACAAATATCCTCGGAGCAAATGTTCGAACAAAAGTTCTTTAATATTCCAAACGGTCGGAAGGGACCGAAACAAAAACAAATCAGGAACTCGGGACGAAGGCAGGACGCGGCTGGAGATCGGGATCTCAGATCCGGAACTAAAACAAAAGAGGAAAAAAGACTCACGTGAGCAAAACAAGGCGCTGACAACGTCAGGGGTCTTCAGGAAAAAGTACATAGGTAACACGAGCAAAGAGAATCTACGAATGCCAACCTAGTCTGGAAACTCAATTCTCTGGCGAGTACTTCAGGTCCGCGACGCTCCTTTTCTGTGGGAAGAACCCGCCATTCAATCACCCCCAGCCGCGCACCTGCCAGCGTCTGTCAAGACACAAAATAAAACACGAACCAAAACAGGAAACAGACTACAAAATAAAACAGGAAAGCACCAAAACATGACAGTACCCCCCCCTCTAGGTAGCGCCTCCCGGCGTTCTACCCGGTCTTTCCGGGTGCTCCCGGTAAAAGTCTCGGAGGAGGGAGAGGTCCAGGATGAGTGAGCGGGAGATCCAGGAGCGCTCCTCTGGACCGTAGCCCTCCCAGTCCACTAGGTACTGGAAGCCCCGACCTCTGCGGCGAACCTCCAGGATCTTGTGGACCTTGTACGCAGGGTGATTGTCAATGATGAGCGGAGGGAGGTGGAGGCTCGGCTGGCGCACTGAGAGGACTGGTTGAGACGGGCTTCAGGAGAGAGACGTGGAAGGTGGGATGGACCTTGAGCGACGGAGGGAGCTTGAGGCGCATGGCCGTGGATTTATGATCCTCTCGATCTCGAACGGACCTACAAACCTGGGGCCAGCTTACGGGATTCCACTGGAAGGGGAGGTCCCGGGGTGAGAGCCAGACCTTCTGGCCAGGTGAGTAAACGGGGGCTGGCACACGGTGCTTGTCAGCGAGGCGTTGATTTCTTGTAGCGGTGCGTGATAAGGCCGCCCTGGTCTGGTGCCAGACAGATCGACAACGTCGTAGGTGGGCTCGAACTGAGGGGAACCGCTGCCTCCCTCTCCTGAGAGGGGAAGAGAGGTGGTTGATAACCATACGCTGCCATGAATGGTGACCTCCCAGTGGCAGATGAAGTTAGGGAGTTGTGAGAATACTCCACCCAGGGGATGTGCTGACACCAGGAGGCCGGGTGACGAGCCGACACGCAGCGTAGAGCTGATTCCAGGTCCTGGTTGGCCCGTTCCAGGTCTGGGCCGTTGCTCTGTGGATGGTACCCGACGAAAGGCTAGCCTTAGCCCCCAAGGGATCTACAGAAGGCCTCCATACCTGCGAGGAGAACTGGGGTCCCCGATCCGATACAATGTCTACCGGGATACCATGGAGTCGAAAACATGTAGGACCAGCAGGTCTGCGGTCTCCAAGGCTGATTGTAACTTTATCAGAGGGATAAAGTGAACCATCTTGGAAAAGCGGTCCACTACTGTCAGGATAACTGTCCTACCCATGGAAGGAGGGAGACCGGTGACGAAATCCCACAGAGATGTGCGACCAGGGGCGACTCGGCACAGGTAAGGGTCGAAGTCCAGCGGGGGCGACAGGAGGACTTTCCGCGAGCACACGTGGTACATGCAGCCACGAACTCCAGGACGTCGCGTGCCATCTCCGGCCACCAGAATCTCTGCCTGAGAAAAGAGAGTGTCCTAGAAACGCCCAGGTGACACGCTACCTTGTGGGTGTGCCCCCCACTGAAGAACCTGGGCACGAGCTGGCTGCGGAACAAACAGTCTATCAGGCGGTCCAGAGCTAGGTCCTGGGTCACTCTCCTGAGCCTCCTGAACAACCCTCTCTATATCCCAGCTGGCCGCCCTGA
>JACEEU010001017.1:0-21524 GCA_016630915.1 Callionymus lyra
ATTTTGGCGATCATCATGCGTGGTTTGTTGGCTGGTGCGCCGGCTGGCGTGCCGATGCGGTGAGCCCGGTCCACCTTAACGCCGCCCGGAAAGTTCTCCGCTCCCAGTAGTTTCGCCAACATATCGGCGACAAATGAAGTGGGGTTGCCCTTCTCGATATTTTCCAGAAGCCCCACAATCTTGATGTTCTGTCGCCGTGAACGACCCTCCAAGTCACAAAGTTTAGCGCTCAACACCCGTGCTGTGTCTCAAATCGCATACTAGCGTACTAAAAGTTAGTATTTTTAGTACGTTAGTGTGTCTCAATTCTTAGTATGCGAAATTTAGTGCGCCATGCATACTAAATTGGCATACTAACACGCCCACAAAACTAGCATGGTTCGATGGACACTAACCATACTAAACAGCCGCCATTTTAGTGACGTTGACGTTTTAAACGGAAGTTACGTCACTACCAGTCAAATGGAGGCGGCAAGAGAACACGTTGGGAGCGACGCCCCCTCGGTCAATATTTCAACTGTATACCGATGTAAGTTTTTCATTTCATATGTTTGCACTAGTGCTGTTGTATAGAAACGTCATTAACGTATGTTTATGTGTATTTTGGACGAAAACGTGAATGCTAATGTTATTTCGCCTAGTTGCGAGCGAACACTCACTAATCATACGTCATGACATGTACGTTACGTTTATTGTGGTATAAGATGTGTGTTCACAGCCTAAGCAGCGATCAGCAATGAGCGGGTATTTTGGGCGCCTCCTTACAGGAAGGCGTAATGCAGCCATCACTGGCTTTGAGTAAGTGAATGAACATCATATTTTATCATGCTAACATGAATGACACCTTAATAACTTACATGTTTGTAGAGATTGATGTTACTGTAAGGAGTGTCATTGCATAGTTGTGTCAACTTGTATTTCAATCAGGGTGTTCATTAATGCCCGGGAGCTGGGGGGGAAGGTGACCCCAGCCTACGCCAAAAAGAAGTGGGAAAACCTTAAACAAGCGTACAAGGTTGGTTTTCAAGCTAAGATGTCCTGCTGGCATACACATTACACCATGTACTAACATTATTATAAGTTGAATGGCTTCATATGACAATAAGGATAGAGATGTAAAATATATAATTCCCTCTAATTCTTTCCTTCACAGAAGCTGAAGTGCCCCTCAACTGGGGTCAGCACAGAGGGGGGTGAAGTCACTGCCGCATCCTGGAAGTGGTACACCTCGATGGATGAGGCGATTGGGGCCAAGCCTTCGATAACACCTCATCGCCTCATCCTCCCAGGACGCGGTTGTGGTTGAACCCCCCTCTGTGCAGACCCCACAGCAAAGCGCATTCACAGCATCTACACAGAAAAGGCGGCGGGTGGATGTTGTGAATTTTGTGGATGCACTGAATGAGCTCCAAGAAAAAGATGGACAATTCTTGGAGCTCCAGCAAATCAACAAAAGAGAGCTTATGGAGAGAGAAGAGAAGAAGAGAAAAGATGACTCTGAGAAAGAGGAGAGGAGGTACAGGGAGAGCGTGGAGAGAGAGGAGAGGAGGTACAGGGAGAGCGTGGAGAGAGAGGAGAGGAGGTACAGGGAGAGCGTGGAGAGAGAGGAGAGGAGGTACATGGAGAGCGTGGAGAGAGAGGAGAGAATGATGAGGGAGATGAGGGAGAGAGAAGAGAGAATGATGAGGGAGATGAGGGAGAGAGAAGAGAGGATTATGATTGAAATGAGGGCGAGGGATGAGAGTAGAGACAAGGAGACTGCTGCCAGGGATGAGCGTCTCCTTGACATTCTGTCGTCATCTTAAAAAAAATAATTTATTTTTATTTTGTGCATTTCTTTTTTGTAAAAAAAAAAAAATGTTCATTTAAGTTAGTGTAAGGACATATTTGTGACACATTTTAATAAGGAGTCGTGACTGCTATGTACATTATTTATTGTTATATATAATCATGCTCAGGCGCAACACACAACATTGCCATCCTGTGCCTGTCGTCTGCTCCACAGACGGCACCTGGGGCTGCTGGTTCTGGGTTGTGGTCGCCTGCTGCTCCCTCCACATCAGCATCCTCTGGCTCAAGCTGATCGCCGTTGCTGAGGCAGATATTGTGCAATATGATGCAGCAGGCGACCACCTCCGGGACATAACGGACGTCCACCTCCAAGGCCTTCAGGAAGATGGACCTCCACCTTGTTTTAAGGATCCCAAAGGCTCTCTCCACAACACATCTGGCTTTTGCCAGGCGGGCGTTGTAGAGGGCCTGAAGATGGTTGTGGAGAGGCTGGCGGTACGGCGTCAACAGGGCGATGGGCTGGCGCAGGCAGGGGTAGCCACCGTCTCCTATGATACAGTACCCTGGTGGGGGGGTACCTCCGTTCATAGTAGAGAGGGCTGTGCTTCAGCACCCTTGCATCATGTGCAGAGCCTGGGAATCCCACACAAATATCAATGAATCTAGCTGTGTGGTCACACACAGCTTGAAATTGAATAGAATAAAATAATCTTCTATTCAGGTAACAGTCTGCGTCCTGGGCGGGTGGCTTCACCCGGACGTGGCAGCCATCAATGCTGCCAACAACATTGTGGAACGCTGCTGTCCCAGCCAAACGGGCAAAACCAGCTCCCACCAGTGGCAGTTCCTCTTCTGTCGGGTGACGGACGACCTTGGAGAGGAGGGTGAGGACCTTCGTGCTTGTGTTATGTATTGCACGGTGGACTGTGGCTCGGTGCATGCCGAAAGCTCTTCCGACCACACGATAAGAGGTCCCACTGGCCAACCAAAAAAGAAAAACTAAGGCCTCAATGACAGGTCCCCAGCCATGGTCACTCGCCTCGCCAAGGGCAACCATCAGGGCATTAAAAGATGCCCTGGAGAGGCGGAAGTCGGGACGGAGGTCTCCACCATCAAAGTACAGTGCCAAAAGTGGCACTGTGGCATTTAGTTGGCAGTACTGCCTGGGGTTTGGAGCCTGTTGGAGGAAAAACAAGTTCATGTTTTAATAAAGTTATATTAAGTAAATCTTCTTGTTTTCCTTTGTATTGCACTTTGAATGACTGAAATAAGCTATAAAATGCAGTAGTGCATTAATGCATAAGTCTTGCTCAGTATCCACTTTGAGACTTTATTTTAATATTGGAATTTTTACAATGCTGATATGTATATCCCAATCTGTTTCCTTCTTCCATCCACAATAATTTTGTCCTTCCCTTTATCACAGACCTACCTTTTTTTTTTTTTTTTCATCCCTACTCTAGTCTGTGCTCCCTTTTCCCATCTTTCCTTCCTTCACATAAAGTTTATTAGCAAAGAACACAGTTTATCAGGTAAAAAAATAATTTATATATATATATATATATATATATATATATATATGCATATCTATCTCTCTCTCTCTCTATATATATAATAACAATAATCTCTATATGTATATATATATATGTAATTTATATTTTATATACTTACAGGTACATTTTCTGCCACATAGAAGGATAAACGTCTTGCTCTTAGCGCTTTTTGAATCTTTCATATTTTCTTTATTTCTTTTTCTCACAAAGCGCAACCGTGCTGCCAGCAGGTCGAAGCGGAACACTGATGCACATCGTTAAATAAGTAGAAGAAGAAGCTGTCATGTGATTCCGGTTAGTGTGTAGCTTCAGGGTTTGATTTGAGACACTATCTCGGGAATTTGCGTACTAGTTAGTTGCATACAAACTGCATACAACTTCTACTCTAAGATTAGTTGCGATTTGAGACACAGCACTGGTCCTGGTCTTTTGGCCCAGTCGTGAACTGCAGTAAAGTGTATAGATGTAGACGTGTCCTGTCATACTATAAAAGGTTTTTCTTCAGGGTGAAGGTTCAAATGCTCAACCAGAGCCTCTCTTTGTGTAAAGCATTTACCACATGAGACGAGGTGTTATTTGACCTTTTAGAGTTAATGCTCTGAGAAATAATATTTCTCCATTACCGAATTACCTTTGTTTTTTACTTAAAATACAATGTGTGTTCTATTTTTTTTCCCACGAAACTGGGGCAAGAAAAAAACCAAACTATTGTCCTAGACTTTTTCAGTTAATACAAAAACAGAGGCTCCTTATGCATAAAAGTTTGTCTCTCTTGTCAGACCCTCTTGGTCCTGACGCTCACTAATATTAATTTTAATCATCACAGTTTAATTTTCATTTCATCAAATTATCATTATGAGATTTAATTCAAGGACTTTATTGATAAACAAAAAAAACACAATAACACACCAACTTTGGTTTATCTGCCAGACGTTAAATGTGGGTTAAAGTAATATATTTAAAGAAAGAGAAACAAAACATTTAGGGAAAGTGCCAAAAGAACAAAAAAACAACACATTTCTAAGTAGTCTTTGTCTTTGGTTTCACAGGAAGCTCAGGTAATATAGTATATCAGACAAAGAGCCAGTCAACACATTCCTCTCTACAATACATTAGTTGAATCCCACATGAAAAGGCTTGTGTGGTGGCAGAAATCAATCAAGTGGATCAATCATGTTACAGAGCTAAGTGCAAATTGGATCTTTGTTCCAAGAATGGGTGGCCAAGTGTGACCTCAAGTGCCCACGAAGTGTGAAACATTTACCACACTTGGTGCAGGCGAATGGTTTTTCTCCAGAGTGAAACATCATGTGTGTTGTCAGGTTTCCTCTTTGCGTAAAAGATTTACCACACTCAGAGCAGGTGAACGGTTTTTCTCCAGAGTGATACATCATGTGTGTCTTTAGGTTCCACCTTTGCTTAAAAGATTTACCACACTGAGTACAGATGAAAGGTTTTTCCCCAGTGTGAACTCTCATGTGTTCGCTTAGGTGCACTCTCTGAGTAAAACATTTACCACACTGAGAGCAGATAAAGGGCTTTTCGCCAGAGTGATACATCATGTGTGTTTTCAGGTTCCATCTTTGCTTAAAGGATTTACCACAATGAGAGCAGACAAAAGGTTTCTCTCCAGAATGAAACATCATGTGTGTATTCAAGTGTCCTTTGTGAGTAAAAGATTTACCACATTGCGAGCAGCTGAAGGGATGGTCCGAGGAGTGAAACATCATGTGCGTGTTCAGGTTCCTCTTGTGCTTAAAAGATTTATCACACTGAGAACAACTAAAAGATTTCTCTGTGGCGTGAACTTCCATGTGTAGTTTCAAATTATATTTATGAAAAAAACTTTTATCACAATGAGAGCAGCTGAAAGGTTTTTCTCCAGTATGACGTCTCGTGTGTTTCTCCAGATCCCAACGCTTTTGAAAAGATTTGCCACAAAATGAACAGGTCATAGATCCTTTAGAGCAGGATTTTAAATGTTGAGTCAGTCCAGACTTTGAAGAACATTTTCTCCCACATCCAGAGCAGGTCAAAGCAATGTCATCATCATCATCATCATCATCTTCATCCTTCTTTTCACTGACATCCACGTTTGGATTTTCTACAGATTTTGAGCTTGACTTAATATCACTGGTTTCTCTCCAGTCGTCGCTGTCATCAGTGTCAGATTCGGAAGAGAGCGACCTCTGCTGGTCAGAGAGTCGAGTTGTATCCGGGTCTGCTTCTGATCCTCCGCAGTCGTCTTCATCAACTCCCGTTTCCACGTGTTGATTCAAACTGCTGGTTGAAGGCTCCTCCTCATCTTCAAGCTTCACTTCGACGTGAAAAGACGAGAGCTTGCAGACTTCTTCTTCCTCCTCCTCCTCTTTGATTGTATCTTCCTCTTCTATTTCCTCTTTGATGATAAGCGTCTTTGATTTTTCAAGGTCCGGACTAGAGCTGAACTCCAGATGCTCCGCAGAAAAGTCTTCGCTCGCTCGCCGCTGCTGAACATCTGCAGGAGCACACACAGACTCACACACTGACCACAGACCTAGAAAGAAAATATTAAACTAAAACCAAAAGAAGATAACGAAAGATGTAAAACAGAAAATCAACAAAGGGGCTCAAGTTAGTGAAACTGTAAATCTGATTAATACAGAATAGCTAATGGTTCCATAAATCATCCAAAGGCAAAATATAGCATTTGAAATTAATAACATCCATCATAAAATGCTGATCTGAGATCAGGTTTCAGGGGCAGCAGCCAGAGATTAAAAAAAGGCCCAAATCTCCCTGGAAATATCTCTCTGCCCTTCTCTGAGAAAAATCAAGATGTTCTCAGTTCCAGACACTGTGTCCTGGATCTGCCCCGAGGTCCCCTCCTCCCGAGTCTGGTGTCCAGGAGGCTTCCTTCAAAGGTGCCCGAATCACCTCAACTGGCTCAAGTAGAAACGACTTCTCATGTAGAGAAGCCAGTTGAGTTGGCTCAATTACCACTTTATTTGAATCATGTAGGAAACGTTGTTTAAAGAGAGAAAATTAAAGTTTTTACGGTGCAAAAAATGATTTATGAAACCAAGAACATCTTTGCTTTAAGAGGACTGAAAGTAGGTCAAACAGTGAGCCTGAGCAAATGGCTGCATGATTAAAAATGCAGTCTTGTTTTGTAATAATACAAACATTTATATTGGCATTAAACACACACATAAAAGCATCTTTTAACGGTGACGAATGTTGAAGTGATCATGGATGAATGGAAAAATGTATAACAATGGGGTCAGTTGTTATTAATATTGACAATGAAATATTGACTCCTGTGGGTGTGGGTAAAGAAGCCTGATGAAGTAATATCCTCATGTCACTGTGAATGACATATGTGCAAAACATGGTGCCTGCAAAAGACGTGTTTTATGCATTTCTATTTGTCAGAGCAGTATCTGTGTTTTACTAATCTAAACGTGAAGCCTAGTTATGTTGGAATTTGAATGTATTTTAGTGGGTTCTTGATCCACGACAAAACACGTCAGCACACAAACGTAACGTATCGTATCGATGGTGTTATAGCTGTTTATACCATATATTTGTGTGTGTGTTTGTGTGTGTGTGTGTGTGTGTGTGTGTGTACCTGGTCTCTGGGGCTCCATCTCCAACAGATTATCTTTTGAATCGTTTGTTTATTCGTCGTGAAAACGTGGCATCAGATGATCGTCGGCAGCCGACGCTTGAGAGAATCTTTCAAACTGTCAACGACTCATATTTATTAAAGGATCCACGAAAAAAAGGCCTCAAAGCAGACGCTTCGGTTTCCTGTGGAAAGAAAATGGAGGAGGGGGCGGGACCTACAGTGACGAAGGTCCTGAACAGCCAATAGGATTCAGCCAAAGCACAACCAGCGCAGACATGGAAATTAGATGTAGTTTATTTATTTATTATTATGTGTCAGAGTGATGAGTTTGGGATTTAAAACGTCATATGGATATTTTATTTCATATAAAAGTGTATAATAAAAATGATGAAAAAAAAAAAGTCTTATTTTCCTAATCTAACAAACAGCAGAAATAATGATAACTCCTGGTCCTTTTCAGTCATGTTTGATCAGTTGACAAAGATGAGATTAAAACAAGTATCTGTACATTAATATATTAAATTAACAAATTGAATAATGGTGATGTAATGAAAAAAACGTCTTTAACTCCAAATTAATATTATACCATAAGAATAAAAAGAAGACTATACGAAACCAACTTTTATTCATTATGTTGATTATTTATTTTCATATATATAATATTATTATATAATTAATTTGCTGTCTTCATGTTTTGCATCATGGGTCTGAGAGGACTACAATTTAATTTGTGCTGTATGTCTCGATACATGTATATTTGACAAATAAAAAGAACTTGAACCCAAAATTCATTTTCGACTCTTGCATGAACGTTCACTCAAAGATTAAAGGGTGCCTCCAAAATAAAAGTCAGAACATATATATATATATAAATTATAAATTAATATAAATATTTGCATAAAAAGAATAAAGATTTCATGAATAAAGACTAAACTACATTTTTTTCATCTTTTTCCCCAAAAGTTAAAACAATAATCATTCATTCTGCTGCTTTAGGAAATCTCAAATAAAAAAAATATCTGACTGGACAGAATTGAAAGATGCAACTTTGTTTCTATTTTTGAAGGTAAATGATGGCTAACATTTTGTACTCAAATGATCTCCCAACAGTTCAAGAATACATTTTAAAATGGTTGATATCATAACTGTTTTTAATCTTTTATGACATTAAATTCTTAATATCAAAAACTGGAAATGGTTGTGGCCAGAAAACCACATACTCTACTAACATGTGAACAAAAACACATGAGCCACATTTTTTTTTACCTTATTTTAATTATATATACATACATATCATAGCATCGACTAGAACACACAAAAGAGTCTTAAGTTAAGTGTATGTTTTTTTTGTCACAAGTATGGATCCTCATGTGTGCATTCAGGTTCCCTTTAAGCGTAAAACCTTTACCACACTGAGAGCAGGGGAAAGGTTTTTCTCCAGAATGAAACATCATGTGTGTCTTCAGATTCCTTTTACGCTTAAAGGATTTACCACAAAGAGAGCAGAAGAACGTCTTTTCCACACTGTGAACTATCATGTGTTCCCTCAGGTGCACTCGCTGTGTAAAAGAATTACCACACTGAGAGCAAATAAAAGGTTTTTCTCCAGAGTGAAGTCTCATGTGTTCTACCAGGTGTCCCTTTTGTGTAAAACATTTATTACACAGTGAGCAGACAAAGGGTTTTTCCCCAGAGTGAACTCTCATATGTTCTACCAGGTGTCCTTTCTGTGAAAAACATTTACAACACTGGGAGCAGGCGAAAGGTTTTTCCCCGGAATGAACCGTCATGTGTGTATTGAGGCTCCATTTATGTGTAAAAGATTTACCGCAATGAGAGCAAGTGAAAGGTTTTTCTACAGTGTGAACGTTCATGTGCATTTTTAAACTACTTTTATAAGAAAACGTTTTATCACAATGAGAGCAGCTAAAGGCTTTTTCTCCCCCGTGAGTTGCCATGTGAACATCCAGTTGCCATTTCTTCTTATAACATTTTTTACAAACGGAGCAAGTCAAAGGTCCTCTAGAGCAGGATTTCAAGTGTTTAGTAAGTCCAGACATGGAAGAACATTTTCTCCCACATCCGGAACAAATCAGCGACTTGTCTCCATCCTTCTTCTCACTCGCATGAACTTTTGGATTCTTCACAGAGTTTAAACCTGACTGGGAGTTATTGGTTTCTCTCCAGTCTTCACTGTCATCAGTGTCAGATTCAGAAGAGAGCGACCTCTGCTGGTCACAGTGGAGAGTTGTATCGGAGTCTGGTTCTGATCCCCTGCAGATTTCTTCATCATCTTCTGTCTTCATGTGTCGAGTCAACATGCTGGTGGAAGGTTCCTCCTCTTCGTCACGTTCACTCTTAACAATGACAGGAGCGAATGACGGGTTACAGATCTCCTCTTCCTCCTCCTCCTCTTTTATTGGACCGATCTCTTCCATTTCTTCTTTAATGAAATGAGATTCCGGTCCCTCTGGGTCACCATTTGTATCTTCTTCACTCACGGGCAGTCGCTGAACATCTGCGGGACACAAAAACACAAATGTTAAATAAAGATGCAAATAAAACAGAGGAAAGACACATTTCTTTATACAAGCAGATAAAATAAAAGAAAACAATAATGAAGTTGATTTACTAAATATTTAAAAATGTGTTAAGTTTTGCATCTCCCACTTAAAATAGCATTATTAAGTTAGTATTCTGCTGCCAATCTGGACCAGTAAGGAAACCCTACATATATCAAAACGGATTTATTTTTTTCAAAAAAGTATTCTCTGTGAACACAAATGAAAATTACCAAAACATTGACGCACCAGTGGGTCATTGTGGTCACATGATCGTCTATCTGGCTTTCTATATGGCTGAACGTTCGAGTAGCTCTTCAGGTTTTTTCCGGTGGCATTTTATTGAATTATTAAATCTAAAAGGTTACGAATTTAAAAATATTGAATCGAGAATATGTATTTTGGGTTAATTTGAATTGAATTATTTTGTAATATCAAAACTCCATGTGCAAATAAATGCAATACATTTTGAAAATGTTAGCTTTTTTATTAAATTTATATATTCAATAAAAACAAATGCAAATGCGAAATATTTTATTAAATTATTCAACATTGTAATGGCACTGATTTACTTTAAGTATCCACGATTTTGTTGCAAACCCGACTGATGCGCGACAATGAAAAATCGCTGACGTCAGCACAACAAGCGTCAAATGAACACAATATAAAACTCGATTTTATTTATATACAGTATATATATATTTTTAACGAAAGACTTTGAGCATCTGCGGTGTGTGTGTTTGTTTACCTGCTGTCTTGCTCTCCATCTCCAGGAGGACTTTCTCTCTCATGGAAAATTGAATTAAGAATATAAACAGCTGATCATCGTCAACAAAACAGCTGCTTAAAAAGAATATTTTAAACTCTCAACCTCAGATATTTGCCTGAATCTGGATCTGGATCCATGGGATCGGATGACACACAGGAGCTGGTTCAGTGTTCAGAAGAAAATGGAGGAGAGGGCGGGAAATTGTTTCCCACGGAGATCATTTATGACCAATAGCGTCCCGGTGCGTCACCGCAGAACCGGAAGTGGGAGTTTTTCTTTTGTTTTCAATCAACTGCAGACGAGACAGCTCCTTCTTGTTAAGACATGAAAACAAACTGTTACAATAGTCCAGACGAGAAGAAACAAACGCATGGATTACAAGCTCCAGATCATGTTCCGACAACGTTTTCCTAAGTTTAGAGATTTTTCTCAGTTGAAGTAAACCGTTTCTGGTCAGTTTTCTGCAGTGTTGAACAAGAGACATGTCTTTATCAAATACAACACCCAGGTTTCTCAGGCTCAGTTTGACAGACTGACCCAAGTCACCCAAGTACTGACTCAACCCTGGAACCTTATCATCATGAGCAATGCAGGATCTGGTGATCAACTGTATATATAACAAATGAAGTTTAACCTAGAGATGAAATAAACAACTTTGGGATTTTTGTGAACGTAAATAATTACTTTAATTTAAGATTCAAGTACAATTTGATCTTGGAATAAGGTTATTTCAACGCAGATGCTTTTTGACAGAAAGTTGTGCCGCACTCTTGTTTCAAAGTAAAACTCTCGGGTTAAATAATGAGTGACATTTACCAGGACACAGGATTTATTGTGAAGAGTACAACATTTATAAAAGCCAATACCTTGTTTGTTTCCTGGTTGAAGACAATATTCTAGTTTTTTAGAAATATATTTTCTCGCCAATGGGTTAAGAATTTTTTTTTTTTTTTTACACAATTGGCGATATAGGGGTTATTTCATCAAATGATTTCCTTCTTTTGACATCACATGTAAGTATATAACTTAGATTTCAGTCTTCTTTTTTTAAGGAGAGAATGCGCAAACACGTTCAATCGTAAACATAAATCTGCCCGACTTCACGCTAACTTTGGCATTATGTCAATCCAAATTAGGAACAATGCTGAAGATAGAGCCATACTGTATTTAGCAAATCATCTAAAAGTATATTCATTTAACTTAACCTGCAGTCCTCTCCGCCTGTCAATGTTATTTGTCTCCTGGAAAGGTTGTATTGTTCTCTGTTTAGTGTGAAAAGTTTATATTTATTTTTTAGCTATTTTTATTTACTCTTTTTCTCTAATCTGAGCATCAGATTGCTTAACAACATGAAATCACTACACACAGAAAAATTAATTTTAGGCAATGTGGTGAGGAGACAGTTCTCTTGCATCCAGAGGAGCTGAGAAAAAATGATAAACTCGATAAGCAAACTTTTTTTTTTTAATGAAGTTCTGTACTCATTTCAGAGGCCACTGGAAAGAAAATCTAAAATAGCTAAAATTTGGCTCTGGAGAACTTTTTAAAATTAAATCTTTCATTGATTTTAAGCCGGGTGTGCCACATGTTCTCCTCATGAAACTCCATCTGCTCATCAATATATATTTAAAGAAAGGCTCCTTAGTTGTCAACTATGTTTAAAATATATATATATATTACTCAAACATCTTAATTTTTGAAAAGAGGTACTTCAGCCATCATCTAATTGGACAGGCAGGCTGACATGTCAAAAGTTTTGTAAAATCCAATGAAAAAATAAATAAGAATTGAGATAAACCTCTTAAATTTTTCTTTGTTAATATTTATGAATATTATACCGAATGATTAAGGGTAAAACCATTAAAAGTTTACAGATTCAGGGATAAGAAGTGATGCGATATTTCTTACACTATAAGAAGCACAGATTTCATGTTTCATCATTTTTGTTTATTGTTTTAACAATATTTAAACAAAAAAACTTTATTTCGAGATTTAGGCAATAGCAAGATGTGAACATATACTTCCACATGAATAAAACTGGACAATGAAAATATTTAACATTAACAAGGTCACTGAAGAAACATGTTAAAGACATGTAGATCACAGGAAACTAAATGTAAACCCTGTATAAATATGTGTGAAGGGTTACAAGTGGGTTGTCATGTGTGTCTTCAAGTGCCCTTTCAGTGTGAAACATTTACCACACTTTGAGCAGGGAAAGGGTTTTTCTCCAGAATGAAACAGCATGTGTGTCTTTAGGCCTCCTCTACGAATAAAAGATTTACCACACAGAGTGCAAGTGAAAGGTTTCTCTCCAGAGTGAAACATCATGTGTGTCTTTAGACTTCCTCTTCGATTAAAAGATTTACTGCAAAGAGAACAGGTGAAAGGTTTTTCTCCAGTGTGCAGTCTCATATGTCCCTTGAGGTGCACTTGCTGAGTAAAACATTTACCACACTGAGAGCAGGTGAAAGGTTTTTCTCCAGAGTGAACTCTCCTGTGTTTTATCAGGAGCCCTCCCTGTGCAAAACTTTTACCACACTGAGAACAGATGAAAGGTTTTTCTCCAGAGTGAACTCTCAGGTGTACAATAAGATGCCCTTTCTGCGAAAAGCGTTTACCACAATGAGAGCAGGTGAAAGGTTTTTCTCCTGGCGGCAGTTTCATGTGCTCATCCAGGTTCCCAGTGTTCGCAAGACAGTCACCACTCTGTGAGCAGGTGGAAGGTCTTACTCCAGCATGAACTTTCATGTGTGTTTTCAAACTATGATTATGGGAGAAACATTTGTCACAATGAAAGCAGGTGAAGGGTTTTTCTCCAGTATGACCCCTTGTGTGTTTCTCCAGATCCCATCTCTTTTGAAAACATTTTCCACAAAACGAACAAGTCATAGATCCTTTAGAGCAGGATTTTAAATGTTGAGTCAGTCCAGACTTTGAAGAACATGTTCTCCCACATCCAGAGCAGATCAGTGATTTGTCATCAACTTTATCTTCCTTCTCACTCACAAGAAACTTTGGATTCTCCTCGGCATTTGCACCTGGCTGAGTGTTGCTGGTTTCTCTCCATTCTTCACTATCATCAGTGTCAGATTCAGAAGAGAGTGACCTCTGGTGGTCAGGGTTTAGAAGTGTTTCCAAGTAGCCGTCTGGTTCTGATCCTCCAAACTTGCCTCCATCAGATTCTTCTTTTATTTGTCGATTCAAGCAGCTGGTTAAAGGCTCCTTATGCTCAATCTTCACTTCTATACGAGTGAACGAAAGCTTACAGACTTCTTCTTCCTCCTCCTCCAATTTCACTCTACCCTCCTCTTTTTCTTCTTCTTTAATGAGACGAGTTTTTGGTCCCGACTGGTCATGACTGGAGCTGCACTCCTGCTGCTCAGTAGAAACTTTGTCTCTCACCAGAAGCTGCTGAACATCTGCCAGGACACAAATACAGGGGGCAGTAGTGAGACACTATCATTTTTCATTTCACTCAATTGTTCTGCCTAAATAAAAAAACAAAAAAAAACAATGATTAACACAGTTATAGTTATTAAACTTAATAACATTATCATATATTTGGGGCAGGAAAAATGATGGCGGGATTCTAAAATATTACAACTAACAAGTATAGAGGAAGAATAAAAATAATAAAAACACTACACAGAAAGGGATAAAAAGAAATACACAACAAAAAAGGTTACTGAAGAAAATCAGTTAGCAGATTCAAAACAGAAAACATACTTCAGCAGAATATCCTTTAACGTTACTTTCGAATTTAGTTGTTTTTAGGTCGTATCTAAAATAACTATTTTATAATCTGTCTCGTTTAAGTCTTGTGGTCTGTTTTTTACTTTCAAGTCTTTGACATAGACTGAAAAATGTTTCTAAAAATTGTATGAATAATTGGGCAAATTATTGAAAAAGTAAAAATTGAATTACATTCTACTGCAATAAAAATGTACATGTATATATTGGCAAATTGATATATTGAGTCTTTCAAATCATACACGACAGTTGTGTATTTGTAATTAATGATATAGCTCATCAGAAAACACGAGCAGTCTTACTGAATAAATAATTAAATTAAATTCGGTATAGATGACGTAATTCATCATCCAGGCTTTAGTAATTCATACATTTGAGCCACTATAGTGTGTTTGTACCTTGTTTATCTGTCACCATCTCCAGCAACGTTCTCGTTTCTTCCAGTTCTGGAAAATAACAGTTTGTGGTTCAAATAAGGCAGAAGATGATCTATGACGTCAGTTTAAAATCCCCAGTTTGAATGTATCATTCTAACTCTGCAGTTCTTCCACAAACTGCAGACACGGAAAAAGCGTCTTCCGTGGTCTGGGAGCAGAACATGGAGGAGTGGGCGGAACCCCGTCTCCTGTACGGTGGTCCTGTAGGGCCAAATAGTAAACCACTGCAGAAAAGCAAAAGCAGATTGGAACTTGGACATTCACAAAGAGTGTGTGTTTGTCTTCTTTTTTTCACACGTGCTCAAAACAGCACAGACACATCTCCAAAAGAATGATGAGAAAAATAACTATAATGAAGTGAGGTTGGCATTATTCACTGAGCGAATCTAGATCATCAGCTGTTTCATGTTGTTGTGAGGGTCTGTTACTTCCGCAATAATCTCCGCTAAAATCTAAGGTATAAATGACGGATGATAATTCACTGTAAGGACACAAATATCTAAGTCGTATTCATTTTATTTTTCTGTGAACTATAAAAATAGTGTAAGTGTTATAAGCTAATATATAAATATTGCGCAGCACTTAAAAAAAACAACAATACACTTAGGAAAATGTTGTCGGAACAGGATCTGGAGCTTGTAATCCATGCGTTTGTTTCTTCTCGTCTGGACTATTGTAACATTATTACATATTGTTTGTTTTCATGTCTTAACAAGAAGGATCTGTCTCGCCTGCAGTTGATACAAAACTCTGCAGCGAGAATTCTTACCCGCTCAAGTAGAAGAACTTACATTTCTCCTGATCCTTAAAACTCTTCACTGGCTTCCAGTTTCTTTCAGGATAAACTTTACAATTCTGGTTCTTACTTTCAGAGCTATTCATGGTCAGACCTTACATCAATGATCTGATCCAGCCTTACACCCCAGCTCGGGCTCTGAGGTCTGTGAATCAGAATCTACTTATGGTTCCACGCACACGGTTCAGGACCAGAGGAGAGAAATCTTTTCAGGCTGAACAATCTTCCTCTCTCTTTGCGCTTGATGGAGTCTACTGACTCCTTTAAGAAACTTCTTAAGACGTTTCTATTTGTTCATGCTTTTCCTTGATTTTCTGGAACTCCTGTTGTGTTATCAGTTTTATCTTGATCTTTAAAATATATACTTTATTGAATATTGTTTTGATTGTTTAAGCGCTTTGTGACACTGGTCTGGAAAAGCGCTATACAAATAAAAATGACTTACTTACTTACTTACTTCACTGTGTTAAATGAAAACAGTTCTCTTTAATGTGTGTTAAGTATTCCATAACAATCATTTGTGACCATAACAGAGCTAATTTTAAAAACGTGGTCGGAAATTTCTAATCAGGGTCTGTCAGATTCTAATCTTTATATAAGGTTAATTTTAGTTGAGCTGCATTTGTTTCCAATCATCATCACATTTTGTTTCATCATCCTCAAGTAAAAAATGCTCAGATCAACACCTATTTCTATATATTTTCATGTATTTTTACAACAACAGTTGATGAAATTGTGCTGACCACTTCACCCGTTCTTCACACAAAAGCGCGCCTATTTACTAGGTCACTGATGAGACACAAGTAAAATTTAATTTGAACATTCTCTTGAAATTAATATTCTAATAAAATCATTTTGAAAAATCTTCCTTCTACCTGTAATTTATTGAATTTGCATATTTTCCATTCTGCTGCTAAAATTTTAAATTGTTGATAATAATCTACTTAAATCTTCACTCTCCATTTTCACACTTTCATTTTGTTCATGAAACATTGAATACATATATGACTGTCAAAAATAATAATGTTGGACATTTTTATTAAAGCTTTAAATAAAAGAAAAGTATGATTTTCGCTTAGCTTTGCATTTGTATTTCCATCTGAAGCTATCCAAAGGTTTTTTCCAGGGAAAAGTTTTGATTCACATACGTAAATAGGGAAGTGAAGGGGATTGTTTTTACATTGGCTTGTTTCAAATAAAGTCATATTGAGTCCATATATTAATTTTTCCATTTTATCTTTTTACATGCATACAACATTTTTTCAAAATTCATCTCTGTAAGCACAAGAACAACATAAACAAACTCCATACTGATAGGTTGCTTCAAGATGGCGCCCCTGAAGGACAAAAGTTGAAATAATTTCAACTTATTTAAGATTTTATTGCAGTATGAACTTTCATGTCTTAACATTTATCACACTGAGGGCAGGTGAAAGGTTTTTCTCCCATGTGAATTCTCAAATTTCTCTTCAAGCTATGTCTCTGTGCGAGACACTTGCCACAGTGAGAGCAGGTGTAAGGTTTTTCCCCTGTATGACTTATCATGTGTTTCTGCAGTTGGTCGCTCCACTTAAAACACTCACCACAAAGGAATCCCTTCTCCGTATAACATTTACCACACTGAGAGCAGACAAAAGGTTTTTCACCTGTATGAACTATCATGTGTTTCTTCAGTGATTCCCTCAGTGTGAACCGTTTACCACACTGAGAGCAAATGAAAGGTTTTTCTCCCGTGTGAATCATCATGTGTTGCTTCAGGTTCCTCCTCTGGGTGAAACAACTTCCACACTGAGAGCAGCTTATGAGTTTCTCTCCAGTGTGAACTCTCATGTGAATCTTCAGCATCAGTCTCTTTTCGAAACCTTTACCACAAACTGAACAAGTCCAAGAGCCGCCACAGCCAAAGTGTTGAGTCACTTCAGACTTAGAAGAATATTTTCTCCCACATCCAGAGCAGATCAGGGATTTTTGAGCATCATCTTCACCTAAAATAACATCGGAGTTCTCCACAAAGTTTGAACTTGGCTCTGTGTTGGTGGTTTCTCTCCAGTTTTCACTGTCATCAGTTTCAGATTCAGAAGAGAGTGACCTCTGCTGGTCAGGGTGGAGGGTTGTACCCAAGTCTGGTTCTGTCTTCGTGTGAGTAAAGCTGCTTGTTAAAGGATCAACTTCATCTTCACTCTTCACGATCAGAGACGTGAATGATATTCTATTTTCAGCTTTTCTTTCATACTTGTTGAGGTGAGAGTTTCCATCCTGACCCGGACTGTAATTGCAAAGCTGCTGCTCTGGATAAACTTCTTCTTCACTCGCCAGCAGGTGCTGGAACACAAACACACTTGTGCAACAGAAAAATAGTGTATAATCTATGAACCAAAAGACTTTCTGACATAAACAAATACATTATATTTGTGTTCTATCACCAAGAAGGTGAACAATAAGAAGATAGTACAATAGAGATTGTGAATTGAATTGTATCACTAATTATTATAATATATGTTATTTTTCTTTTTTAAAGCACTTATTTTGTACTGAATTCCTTTAATTATATGTCATTGTAGAAAAACAAGATTATGGCATTTTAAGCATGTTTTTGTGGAATGTATTAAATCAAATTTAAGTATTACGTTCATGCATTTTTTTCTGCTATAATGATCGATTTAATTTTAAAATGTATTGAGTATTCTTTATTGTACAGAGACAATAGGTGTGAAGGATTGTTTAAGGAATTATTTGAATACATTTGCACTGAAAATAAAAACATTAATAAATCCAAATCAAAACCATTTAGGCTGCATTTACGCACATTTTCTCTGTGTTTTATAATATTTTATACAAATATGAGAACCATGTGTAAAAAAGTTATTCATCTGAGGCTCCCTCTCTTTGGAAATTCAATGTATTTTTGTTTATTAAATAACATGGCTTTTATATACTGTACATCTAAATAAGAAATGTGGCAATTACTTCATTAAATGACTCGTGAAATATAATCCATAGAGGAACAATATTGTGAAATACTACCATGTTCAGTTCAGAACTTCATTTACAAATATTGATAATACCATCATGAATTATCATTTTTAATTGTGTTATTGAAATCATAAAATACAGAAAATGGAAACGTATTATACAAAAAACTTTATTAATAATAAAATGTCGAAATATAAGTATAATACTATGACAGCGGTTTCTATTCAAATTGTATTTCTTAAATAAAAGTAACCCGTTTGATTGCAAGGTTTCTCTTCCTGTTTTAAGAGCTTTGGATAAAGAGATGTAATATGAAATCTAGGATTCACTATCTATATTTGCACTCATGAAAAACATAACATAAAAGAGTATGAGAATGTAGTTATTGGATATAAAAAAATAATTTCTGTCTCACACTAGTCATGTACGTAAAAATGCATTATTATTTTAGCGTGTTGATGATTGAAACCCAAATCATTGGACAATAAGGCTGTCAATCATATTTCTCACTCCAATGATCACTAACAACATCACATTTTTTGGGTTAAATCCTCAAGTTTCTATTGATAAAACAACCATGCTTTGATTCAATTTATTTGGGAATTGTCACATAATACTGTCTAATATTTCTAATACTGTAATAATTTTATATTAAAAAAACTGATATAGTTTTACTTTAACATTATAAAAGAGAATATATAAAGTTGCATGAGGATTAGATCTGCCACATGTGGCCTGGACACTCTAAAACCTTCTCAGTAAAAAATCAGGTTAGAATCTTGACCCACCTGATCCTTTTTTCAATCTTTCCCTCCATCAGGTCTCCTGCCCCCTGTTTTAAAGGGTGCTTATCAGGGCAATACTTGAAAAAAAGACCCCTGACCCAAAAGTCTGATTACAGGCCCATCTACAATCTTCTAATCAAAGGTACTTGAGAAGTCGCCACAAACCTCCTGCTGGATTTACATCTCTTCTTATTCTCCTGGACTCATCTGACACATTTCACAGTCGACCACAACATCCTCCACCAAACTTGGACTGACTGACGCTCTCTTTAGCTGGATCCAGTCATTTCTCACAAGCCGGAAGGAAAGAAGGCCCGGTCTTGCTTATTCAAACTTATATACACATACAGCCATCAGCGGAGTTCCCCCAGAGTCAGTCCTCGCCCCCCTGCTGCTTATCCTTCACAGTATATGTTGGAAGTTGGAAAGAGAAGAAAGAGAAATGCAGGCTCAGCTTTTTTTTATTAAAATGAAAATTAACCATTAACTGAATTATTTTATTTTTTTATATTTTTTTATATAAGAGGCAGAAAGCAGAAAGTTGTTTTATTGGACTTCATTTTATATTGTATTCTCGATCCATTGGAGTCGTTCCGTGGAGAGGTGAGCGTAGACGCCGGGCTTGTCAGGGAGGCCACATCCTATCCCAAAAGAGGTGATGCCAACCAGAGAGTCGTGACACAGCAGCGGCCCACCAGAGTCGCCCTGAGGAGAACAGGTGTTTTTGATGTTTACGCCGAAGATGAATGGAAAATAAGAAACCACTCACCAGGCAAGAGTCGCTGTGATCGTCTCCAGTGCTGCCCGCACAAATCATGCCTTCAGTGATGACATACATGCCCCCGTAATACTTGGTAGAGTTGCACGTCACCCTGTCGATCACAGACACAGTAGCCGACAACAGCACGTTGGAGTGAGTCCCGAGGGTGAAGTTGGTGACACCCCAGCCAGCGACAAGACATTTGACGCCATCTTTAGGGTATTTGCCACTTTTTCCTAAAGTCAGCCATTTCACCTTCTCTGTCTTCACGGCAGGTTTGTCGAGCTGGAAGACAACCGAGGAAAAGTGTCAACATCAGAGGCCCTAATAGAGACTCCGTCTCTTTGATCAATCACATGACAATAAAATGTGGTGTAACATCTGTTGGAGAGCAATACGAGGATTGTGTTTTTTATGTATTACATCCGACTAATGCATTTACCTTCACCAACATGAGATCATTGAAGAATTTTTTCTTGTCGAAGTTGGGATGGATCTCCTGGCGGGCCACTCCTCTCACCTGTTTGGAATAATCCAACCGTAGGTTCTTAACGGAGTGAAGCCCAAGAAACACCTTTTCAATTCTTTCAAAAAGAGAAAATTTCAAAAATAGATAATGTTGGTTTTCAATAAATGAAAATTAATGCATTATTTACGGGAAACAGTGTGCAGCAGTCAGAACCCAGTCAGCACCGATCAGATTTCCACCACAGAAACCTTTACTAGTATTTAGTAAAGCCATGAAGGGGAGAGAGTGAGGCTGGACCTCCTTCCCGTCGATGATGTTTGCACCATGACCTGAAAACAAATTTCAGCTTCAGTTTCTTCATTTAAGGATTACAAAAAAGCAACTCTCGTACTCACCAGACTTGACATTTATTGCGACCACCAAGCAGAGAAGAGCAGCTAACATGGTCTTCATGTCGAGACGATGACTGACCTGTAAACCCACCTCGTCTCAAACATTTATACACGTGTGGGGCGGGGCTAAGATTCACAAGTTAGACGAACACAATGTAGAATAAGTCAAACAAATCACCAATGAAAAAATTATATTTATTTCTAATGAGCACAGCACCCATGTGAGCAGCATCGTGGTCTTTCTTAGGTCTCTCCTGTAAAATTTCAACTAGAATTTTAATGTTTAAATGAAGATTTTTTGATTGACAGATTGAAAGATATAACAACTGAAAATTTCACTTTGATGTCGGATTCCTGGGGAGTGAGTTTAAGAAGAATAATAAAGAATTTAAATTACTCTTACTCTCTGTAAATTTGACAAACCTAAAAAAACCTCCGTATGGTTCTCTGCTTCTGCTAGAGTCACACAAGTCAGACAAGTGTGCATTGACACTTGATCAAATTGTTAGATTGTCTCTAAATATTCTCTTGTTGCTGTTCTCTCACTGATTTTTAACTGTCTCTCCCAACAGAGGCATTATTAGCATCCTTGGAGATTCAACTCATGTTTTGCACCCAGAAAGAAGTGTTGGACGACCAGGAAGAGCGACAGCTGCAGGACATTATCTCCAATCATTTCGATGCTTTCGCCAGAAGTGTGTTGTTTCACAGATGATGGTGTTTGATATAAAAAAGTTAGTTTACAAACAGCCACGATCTCATCGCTTCTGTGGTTTGTGGTTGTATTCTCAGAAAACTTCCTTTCACTGTGCAATGAAATCAATTATTATTTTTAAAAATATATCATATTGAGACCTCATTCATTATGTTAAGAC
>JACEEU010001018.1:0-20134 GCA_016630915.1 Callionymus lyra
CCTTAATTCTCTCCTCACCTGTTCAGATGTAACAGAGAGAGGTGGCTGTGGGGGTTGGGCAGCTGAGGCAGTAGGGCTTGTTGGGGGGAGAAAGGTGGCTTGGAGGTGAGAACAGTTGGGGGAGGGGCTGAAGCAGGGGGAAAACAGCTTTGTGAAGAGTGGGGGGCAGAGGTGGAGGGGTGGAGGGGGCCCTGATCAAACCGGTTGAAATACTGGTTCAGTTCAGTGGCCCATCTTTGGTCTCCCCCCCTGCTGTGGCTCTGGCTCCACTCTGGCCATGACCTGAGATGTTCTTCAGGCCTTTCCACACATCCCTTGTGTTGCCCTGCGCCAGTTGCTCCTCCAGTTTCCTCTTGTATTCGTCCTTGGCCATCCTGATCGCCTTCTTGAGCTCTCGCTGGACCTCTTTAAGCTCCTCTCTGCTCCCTGAAGCAAACACCCTCTTCTTCTTGTTCAGCAGAACTTGAAGTTGAGGGGTTCCAAGATGGCGCCGCACGAGCAGCAGCTGGTTACAACAGCTCCCTCTTTCTTCTTACTTTTATTACACTTTTTCCTTTTTTTGGCGTCTTTTAATTTTTTCTTTAGAGTGGTCGGATCTTGTTGCCGTTGTGCACAAAACGAGACCACTTTTACAACTTTTGCATACGGTTTTCTGCTATTTTCGTCACTTTTGGGAACTCCGTCGGCAGACACGCTCAGCGGGTCTATTGTTTACACAAGGGATCAGCTGTTGGGGTTGCGCAACACCGCTCTCTCTCTCAGCGCGGATTCAGATTGCTAAAAGTAGCTAACATTATTGAAATTATACGTTTTTAATATGTATTCAATATGGGAAAATTTATTTTAAAAATACAACAAAAAAAAATTTTCAGGTGAGTCTTTCTCCCTTTCAGCACACTTACACATACATTATGTAAATCTCCCTTACTTTCTATATAATACATATGATTACATTGTTTAAAGAAACTCGATGTGTAAAGTTTTATTGGTCTCTTCTGACCCATTTCCCTGGACCTGGGGGTCAACATGTCTTTAAGACACACAAACGATGATGTGGGTTACTGAGAGTGTATACACTGAGAGAGAAAGTGTTTTCAACTGAATTTAACCTCATCTTGTGAACCTGATGAGGTCTCACATCCATCAGGGTCGGTGTACGATGCAACTTGGTTTAGTTGGTTTGCGAAGTGAGAAATGAAGTTCCGTTCCACTACGACTACTGTTTCCTCACAATTACCACAATCTATTATACACTTAGTAACGGAGATCTCCATGATTTTAGGATTGGTTTGTTGTAAGGTGCGTAAATAAGGCAGAAGAAAATATAAATGTGTCCGATTTTAATAAAAAGGATACCATATTATATAATTAACGACAAATTCAATAATTGATAGCTTAAAAACCCTTGGGTTATCCCGGGATAGTGGAGACCCAATGGCAATTACCACCCCCTTTTCAACTTTAAAAGGGAAATGACAACTTTACTGTAATCAATAGTCTAGATTTAACACACATTTCAAATAGTCACTTGATTAACTGATAATCTTACATATTTAATTAATATTAAATAATCATTGTCTTGCATTGCATTCACTCACTGTAACAACTCACAGGCCAGGGCCCCAAAGCTTGCACACACACAGAAAGATTAAACAATCCCAGATTCCCAGCAATTCTGTGGACACCTGTTTGAGAACTCACACTGAAAGACACAACAGGCCAGCAAGTCGCTGGGAACAGATTCTCTCTAGAAGACAACAACCTTTGGTAAGTTTCCATGACGACCACGTGCGACGGCCATCTTAGAATCAAGTGTTTACAGTTACTGACCAATCCTACATGTACAATTGACTAGAGGCGTTAACCTGAATATTCTACTATAAAGATCCACCATTTTGTGAGATCTTTGCGTTCTGGCATTTGAAGACGTCGATAGATCTCTCTGCTTGCTAGCGCCCGTGTTCACGTAAGTTTGTCTCTGACTTTTGCATAATTCACTAAAGGAGCACTTTTCTTAAACTTATCCATGTGTCTGTCCTTCATTTTCCACCACCACGTACGAGACTGGGGAGGGGTCGGTTCACCGGAACACAAAATCCCCACACTACTTCCCCCTTTTTCTTGCCTTTGCCATGTGTCAACATCTTCCAAATGTTAAGTTATTAGTTGTGTCCTTGGGCCTTTTAGTTTATTCGTGTCAGTTGGTTTTGTGATCGCCTTTATGTTGAATACTTGGCCACTTACCTGGCCCTCCAGAGTTCACAGAGGACTGTGACCTCCATGTTAGACTCAAACCTCAGGTTCTTGATACGGACTATGCCAAGATTTTATTGTTTCCCACCTTCCAGGACCTTTAGCGGAGTAGGACCTCTTCCCAATCTTTGAAGAGCTTCATCCTTTTTTGATTGAGCAAACCCAGCGACGGAAGCTGTCGGCGCTCTGGGGAACCAGTGTCAGTGTCACGGTCACACCTGCAGGGGGCACAGTTCTTCACTTAATTAGATCTCCATAATGCCTGGCACCTAGTAAGGATAATGTAAGGGGATAATGGGAAGACAGCTCATCCAGCCATTTTAGTAGTTACTGATGCCAAAGGGGATATCATACTCTCCATCCACTTTTCAGAACATGTTTCAAATAGTTCTGCAGGAGTTTTGTTTCATGTGAACCAGGTTTTTGGCACACTGTCAGCAGCTGAAACTATTGCTTCGTAACAAAAAGTTACTGCTGATAGAATAGATGAAGCACAAATATGGTGAGAATCCAGCCCCTGTCCATTCGAACAAACTATATGTCTCGGAGAGTATGAGGTCACAGGTCATTAGTTAGCCTTTGATATCACTACCTACTTGTCACCTGATGCAACGCAGAACTATGTCTGTTGTACAACACAACTTTTAGGTGTTAAAGTAAATGAAAGTGTTCCCAGCCACAGTAGATAGACCAGGTATGGACACACATTTAAAACACTCCAAAGAAAGCTTGACAATTTTAGAAGGTTGAGTTTTGTAAGTTGGTTTATTTTGGTCACACAAATACATCTCATTTCATCTTCAAACCCAAGAGGTTTGACACTGATCTTATCAAAGTCTACACAAAGTTTATTGTGTTGATGGTTATGAGGAAATCTGAATTTCTCTTCATATATTTACTTTCTGCCGTTGACAAGAAAGTGTGATGACATGGTCGACTGAATGCTCTGCCATTGAAATTGTGGATGTGATGTGAACTGATGACAGTATCAGTTAGAGCTCTGATAAAAACTCCTTAATTGTTTTCAGTTTTTCTTCAGCAGTGTTGAGTTCAGCTATAGATTTCTCCAGACGTTCTTCAAGAACAAGGAAATTATTTAGAAAGGAGATCTTCATTTGGTTAATCGCTTCCCACGTGGGCAGGAATCTTGGGTTGTCCTTAAACAGTAGCAGGGTGGCATCAAACAGTCTGATATGTTCCTGGAGGAATCCATTGTGGGTCTTCCATAACCTGAGGTCATTCTGACAGAACAAAGCGTAAAATCTAACATATACAGATAATTTCAGTGAGAGATACACATGACCACTGATGGCTCGACAACCAAAGGAAGAGATACCAAGAGAGGACTAAACATACAACATCAAAATACTTTCAGTCTCACTAAAACCGAACTGGACTTGTTTTTCTTCTTCAATCAGGACAATCAAGACTAAATACAGAAATTAAACAGTACACATATTTTTGAAACAAAACAAGAACATGGATCATTCAAGTATTTTTACTAGTTAGATGTATGTGATTATAACATTGAAGTAAATAAACAAACCTTCGTTTCTTTGAGCATCTCTTCCATTTCTTTCAGTTTCCCCCTTGGTATTTGCTGCAGAAACAAACATTAACATGAAAACATGTCAAACATAATATTAGGCATATGTACCTGAGTGGACGTTGAGGATACCACCGAAGCCACGGTCAACAGAATGAACATGACCACAACATGTCTGCTGTGGCCTGAAGGTGCTGCTGCCATCGCTGCTGATAATCAAGTTTGAATCCGTGTGCAGGAGACTTGACAAGTAGCTGGTGCTGAGTGACGGTCCAATGATGAGCCTCGGCCTTTTATACGTTCCAACCACAATTCTTTCACTTTCACTATTCAAAAGACGAAACAAATACCTGAAATGGGTGCTGGTCCATCAGAAATTGTGATGACAAACACACACACACACAACTCCTCACTGGAGAGACGTGGAGGAGGAATTCTGAAGATACGTTGCTCACTCAAATGGCCCCTCTCACGTAGAGCAACAGTACTTCTACTCTGGAACTCTCCTGGATCCTGAGCTTCTGAACTCCTGGACTCACATCTAGCTATGCGAGACATTCCTAAAGCAGAAGTAGAGGGTGAACCTTTTGCACTTTCATTTACTTTGAACACCTAAAGAAGGTGTGGAAGTGTATCGGAAACAAAAGTAAAAGAGTAAACAATTCAATTATTATTTAATTAAAGTGAATCACCAAGAATCTGGTTCTTTGACATTTTGCTTTTATCTTATTATGTGCCTTCAGATTGCTAAACGTAGCTAACATTATTGAAATTATACGTTTTTAATATGTATTCAATGTGGGAAAATGTAATTGAAATTGAACTTATATAAATTTTGAGGTGAGTCTTTCTCCCTTTCAGCACACTTACACATACATTATGTAAATCTCCCTTACTTTCTATATAATACATATGATTACATTGTTTAAAGAAACTCGATGTGTAAAGTTTTATTGGTCTCTTCTGACCCATTTCCCTGGACCTGGGGGTCAACATGTCTTTAAGACACACAAACGATGATGTGGGTTACTGAGAGTGTATACACTGAGAGAGAAAGTGTTTTCAACTGAATTTAACCTCATCTTGTGAACCTGATGAGGTCTCACATCCATCAGGGTCGGTGTACGATGCAACTTGGTTTAGTTGGTTTGCGAAGTGAGAAATGAAGTTCCGTTCCACTACGACTACTGTTTCCTCACAATTACCACAATCTATTATACACTTAGTAACGGAGATCTCCATGATTTTAGGATGTGTTTATTGTAAGGTGCGTAAAGGAAGGCAGGAGAAAATATAAATATGTCCGATTTTAAGAAAAGGATACCATATTATATAATTAAGGAAGAATTCAATAATTTATAGCTTGTATAACCCTTATGTTTTCTCTGGGTCATGGTGACCCAATGGCAATTACCAACACTCTCTTAATCTACTTCCCCCTTACTCTTGCCTTTGCCATGTGTCAACATCTTCCAAATGTTAAGTTATTAGTTGGTGTCCTTGGGCCTTTTAGTTTATTCGTGTCAGTTGGTTTTGTGATCGCCTTTATGTTGAATACTTGGCCACTTACCTGGCCCTCCAGAGTTCACAGAGGACTGTGACCTCCATGTTAGACTCAAACCTCAGGTTTTTGATACGGACTATGCCGAGATCTTATTGTTTCCCACCTTCCAGGACCTTTAGCGGAGTAGGACCTCTTGCCAATCTTTGGAGAGCTTCATCCTTTTTTGATTGAGCAAACCCAGCGACGGAAGCTGTCGGGACTCTGGGGAACCATTGTCAGTGTCAGGGTCACAACTGCAGGGGGCACAGTTCTTCACTTAATTAGATCTCCATAATGCCTGGAACCTAGTAAGGATAATGTAAGGGGATAATGGGAAGACAGCTCATCCAGCCATTTTAGTAGTTAGTGATGCCAAAGGGGATATCATACTCTCCATCCACTTTTCAGAACATGTTTCTTATAGTTCGGCAGGAGTTTTGTTTCATGTGAACCAGGTTTTTGGCACACTGTCAGCAGCTGAAACTATTGCTTCGTAACAAAAAGTTACTGCTGATAGAATAGATGAAGCACAAATATGGTGAGAATCCAGCCCCTGTCCATTCGAACAAACTATATGTCTCGGAGAGTATGAGGTCACAGGTCATAAGTTAGCCTTTGATATCACTACCTACTTGTCACCTGATGCAACGCAGAACTATGTCTGTTGTACAACACAATTTTTAGGTGTTCAAAGTAAATGAAAGTGCAAAAGGTTCACCCTCTACTTCTGCACATACGGCACATAATAAGATATGAACATAAGATTAAACAAAAGGATAATTGACTCTCATTACAAAAATATTGTTTTGAATCTAATGACAACGAGTTTCTTGGTGATTCACTTTGATTAAATAATAATTGAATTGTTTACTCTTTTACTTTTGTTTCCGATACACTTCCACACCTTCTTTAGGTGTTCAAAGTAAAGTGTTTTATTTTTTGTATAGTAAAAGTGAAAGAATTGTGGTTGGAACGTATAAAAGGCCGAGTGACGTCCAGGTCACCGTCACTCAGCACCAGCTACTTGTCAAGTCTCCTGCACACGGATTCAAACTTGATTATCAGCAGCGATGGCAGCAGCACCTTCAGGCCACAGCAGACATGTTGTGGTCATGTTCATTCTGTTGACCGTGGCTTCGGTGGTATCCTCAACGTCCACTCAGGTACATATGCCTAATATTATGTTTGACATGTTTTCATGTTAATTTTTGTTACTGCAGCAAAATCCAAACTGGAATCTGAACGAGAAGCTCCAAAAAATTAAGGTTTGTTTATTAATTACTTACTTACTTCATGTAAACGAAAGTAGTAAAATTACTTGAATGATCCATGTTTGTAGTTTGACTCAAAATATTTGTATTGTGCAACTTCTGATTTTCTTCTTTGTTCTGTCAGGAATTGAAAGGATACGTTCACGAACGTCTCGGACTGTATGATGACCTAATGTTGCTGTGGAAGGACGACACAAAACTCCTGCCTGTGGTAGAAGCATTCAAGCAACTGTTACTACAGGTTAACCTTTTCATGGAAGACCTCTTTGAGGAAGTTGAAGCTGAAATGAAGAGTTCTAAGGAAGATGTGAAAAAAACGTAAGGAGAGCTCTGATAAAAAATCAGAGCTGTAACTGATACTGTCATCAGTTCATATCACATCCACAATTTAAATGGCATTTGGTCGACCATGACATCAAACTTTCTTGTCAACAGAGGAAAGAAAATATATGAAGAGAAATGTTTTTTTTTTCAAGAAACATCAGTTTATTTCCCCATAAACATCAACACTTTGGATAACATCAGTGTTCTCTTCTTGGGTTAGAAGATGAAGTGAGATGTACTTGTGTGACCAAAATAAACAACTCAACCTATATTTGTCAAGCTTGCTTTGGAGTGATTTAAACATGTGTCCATGCCTGGTCTATCTACAGTGGCTGAGAAGTGCCAAAAAACTCATGAAACAAATTAACAAACTCTTGAATATAATGAAAAAACTCTGAGTTCTATAAAATTGATGGCTATAAAATTACAACCCCATCAACCATCACAGTAACGCACTCAAGACTGGCACTACAAAAACCATCTCTATAAGGCAGAATCTTAGTAAAGGTTTTAGAGGGGAGGTCAACTGCTTAACAAAGAAATATAGAGTTTTAAAAAATGTTAGTATACTTGGATTTAATGGTGTACTCAAACCCAAAAAGTAAAACACAACTTAATGATACAACCTTCCTGATACAAATAAGATGTTCTGACATCAGGTCTGCACTCTATGAGTACTTGTTCTAGTTGAAACTTAAATATACTCAAAGGCCAAATAGTAAAGTCTGGTCACTTTTGAACTGACAGGAAAAGAAGGGAACATCATTTTTCCACTTTTTCCTACACAAAAGTTTCTTCTTGATCCCTGATAAAAATTGTCGAGTCAGTTTGATCAAGTTGTGTTGGTCCTGACTGACGAAAACATCATTTTATTTAGTCATAAAACTGAAACTAAGTTGGCTTAAGTGTAGTGCTGATATAGTATGTGAACATACATTTGTAAAAATAGTTGTGGTTATTAGGGGTATATCATGGAGCTGATCATGATTCTGACCATCTATAAATACCAGCTTGATTGTTTTGATCATGTAACTGACTTTCTCACATGCAGTCTTCTAATCCTGCTCTCAATTGACTCACTATAATTTGAACAACTTGCTTCTCTTATCGTTGGCTGTTAATTAACTCACAAGAACTCTTTCATGGAAAACACTATATGTGGCTGTAAATAGACTTTGAACACTTCGGTTGACAGATGGATCACACACCCTTCTTATCCACGCCTTGAAGTTATTTGCTCAGGTTTTTTATTTTAATTTTCTAGGCAGGAATAGCGTTTTTTCTCTTCTGCGTCGGTAAGTTTTTCTTCTAATTTATAAGAACTCTTTCTACTCGTCTGCTCTCCCGATCATACATGCTATTTCATTTTTTATATTCTGTCTACCCACTGCGACAAATTCCAGTTTTTATTATTTTTAGTATTTGCAACACTGGCCATAACAGTTTTCAAGAGTACATTTCTGTGCCGACGGTGAAAGACAGATAAAATTAACAGTAGCAGGAAAAGGCATTCAAAATACAAAACATTTTAACAAACATTTACTGGTTAAGCAAATACTTAGGATAAGTTTAGGTGGTTTATATGCAATTATAAGTTATATCATAATTTAGTTTAATTTTACAATAGGTTTTTTTCACTGTTCTGAGATCTATGTGTGATAAACAGGTGACTTCACCTGAATGAGGAAGCAAAAACGTGATGATCATTGGAGAGATTTGCAGCTGTATAAATGAGAACCTTGACAAGAATCTTCTCTTTCTCAACACTCAGATGGCTTTGTTACGACTCTGTGGCAGATTTTCATTATACCAACAAGTTCTGCTCGTGATTCTGGGATGCATTAATGTTCTGATAGTTCTTTCCTTGGATTGGAATACACCAGGAAAACCAGGTGGACATCTAACTTCATAAATCACATTGTAAACAGATATTTGAAAGAGAAAATATTCTTTAGTAGTTGTGCTACAGTAATACATACATTTAATGTTATTTACAATGATAGAAATGAAACAGTATTTATTTCATATAAGTGAAATCTACTTGATTTTGTGGATTCTTCTTTGTGACAGTGGAGGAGACACAAGAGCTCAGAAAGTCCTTGTTCAGAGATTTCTGTGACAACAACGATCCAACTGTATCTGAAGGGAAACTTAGTATCGACCAGATGAGCAATGAAGACCTGAAGCACTTCCTGGTGGACGACAATCATGAAATCATCTTCTGTTACATCCCAGGGGTAAAGTCTGGTGTCATCATCATCGAGAAAACTCTCAGCGCCGTTTAATTAAAAAACTAGTGTATATTACATAAATAGAAAACTCAAAATCAAAGCAATTACATAACACTTAAATGACAGGATAATGTTTTACTTTATTCTAATATAAGATTAAACGTCACACGGGAAAATAATATTATGGAGGATAAAATAACTTGTGTTATTCGTATTTTATCAGTGATCTACACTATTGATTATAAAATGTGTAGAAAAACGGTGAATATAAAAAAACCAAATTTGTAATGTGTAAATCCTGATATCCTGAATTATTAAGAATTGATTTGATCAAATGCTTAAAAAATAATTAGGAAAATAAAACAAATCAAATTTCTGAAAGTTCTATTAAAACAGCCTCTAAATAACTGAATACGTTTGAATATTAAAGGTTAAATAATGATAAATACAGATTGATGCAGTTTGTGTAGGTAGAAACTTGGATTAAAAATGTAAAGCCTTTCACTCATTATCTTATACTTATGACCTAAATTGTTCGCAAGAGGCTTTTCAAGAGGCAGAGGACACACTGGAAAGGGCTGTAGTCCTCTCTCAGACTGATGACGTCTCAAACAAACACACAGCAATTTAAATGAATTTCTGAAGGAGACTTGAGCAATAAATTAACTGAACTATTTCACACTGAAGGTGTCGAGCACCAACTGGAAAAGGGTCAAGGTCGTTTTAAACCAGAGCCAGCCATACCCCTGACCCCTCGTCCATCGCAGAAGACCTCGTCCACATGCCTGATGAGCTCGTGACGCTCACCAGCAGTTCAAGGGACCAGATGAAGGTTGAGATGTGTGATGGATATGGAAGTATATCAGTGCCGTCAGAATATCAAATAGTTGAATGTAACATTTCAAATGAATTTTTCTATTGATGTGTTGTTCTTTTTTTAAGCATTTTTAAAACATGTTTATCAATACTATATCAAAAGTGTTTTTGTTGTTTTTTAATATATATATATATTTTTTAATCTTATATTTTCAAAATGAGCTTTTTTTTAACACATGGAGTTTGATATTCTAATTACAATAATTGAAAAATTAAATAAAAAATGTATTCTTAGCCCCAAAAATTTAATTTACAAATGTTGGTATAATAGTGCTGCCGAACTATTTTTAAGATTGAATTAAAAATGCTACAGAATTTAAAATAAAATAATAAGAACGATTGGAATTAGAATATTTAACTTGATACTTATTTATGTTATAATTCCAATCATTCAAAAATATATATTTTTAAATCAATACTTTTTAACTTATAGCCTTTTTACTTTAGTCGTTACCTTTAGACCTCCCTGGCATAAGCAGTGGTTGGGTCATTCACCTTGACCCAGAGACAACACAAGGGTTAAAAATAAAAAGTTAACTTAAAATGTTAAATTCAACCATTTAAAATGCTGTTGTCACAGATATACTTGATGTAACTATCAAGTGTAAAATATCTGACCTCCTCATGTGATTGCAGATAAAGTTGAAGCACTACACCAAGTTCATGTTTGTCCAGAATCCTCTTGTACGTCTCGTCTCTGTGTACCGGGAGAAGTTTCTTAAGCCCAACGGTGACTTTCACCAAAGGTTTGGCAAGAAGATCCTGCGTCTGTATGGCAGATGGATAAACCCTCCCCAAACACTAGAGGACTCAGTCAATCTTGGCATCAGGCCTTCGTTCTACAACTTCATTCGGTACCTGCTGGACCCCCGGACCGAGAGAAACGTTCCCTTGGAGCCCCACTGGAGGCAGATGCACCAGCTCTGTCACCCGTGTCACATTCAGTGAGTTCTTGAAGTCTCTCAGCATCAACAGACTCGCTGACGTGTGTCCTCCTCTCTGCTCAGCTACGACTTCGTGGGTCACCAGGAGACCCTCCGGGAAGATGCAGAACATCTGTTGAGAATACTCAACCTGGGAGATGAGGCCAAATTTCCGCTGCCCAACGTCACCCCCCACGACTCTCAGTCATGGAGTGGTACGAGACGATGTCCGTGGAGGAGAGGAGGAGTCTGTACAGGCTGTATGAACATGACTTCACACTGTTTGGATACACACTACCAGAGGCCTTTTTGAAGGATGAGGTCAATTACAGTTAAGTGTTTACAACATTGACTGTTGTATAGAAAGTTGTATATCATGCCGTAATTATCCTTTATTTGATACTTTATGATGACATTTGTATTAAACAGAAGTCTCATCTGATTAAACATCATTAAAAAGTAAAATATTGAACGGTTTGTGGGTCAGAGTGAGTTTTTACAAGCAAATTCCATGAGCTCTCTTAGTGGAAGCTGAGATGTGCCACATATTATTACTTATTACTTCATGTGTGGGAAAACAGCACAGGGAGTACACAAGTCTGTTTTTGGGTAACTTCATGTCATAAATTTTACAAGAAGTCCAGACTGAACAGCAGAAATTAGCTGGCAAATGAATGGCTTGTAAGACCGGAAATAAGATAATAATAATAATAATAGCGAACTAACAGCTCTGTGCTTCAGAATGGTTTCAGACAGGCATTCATACTCTGTGTAGTAAAATGTGTGTTTTTAAACCAGATCTGATACTACTATTCATTGTTTAAAACAGAAATGATCAAAGACAACACACAGTTTTACAAATGCCTCATTTTACATCACTTTGTGAACACACAACATCAAGTGTTTCCTTGTGTATCGCGGGTGTTAGGTTGCAGGACTGAAGAAGACATGTATTTTCTAATTTACAAACATTTTAGACATTGTAAATGTACAGTAAACAGAGTAGGAATATAACTGTATTCACCATTGAAGTCTGTGATGAAACTTTAATGATGATGAATTTGAGTTGCAGTAATGATGAAGATGTTTACCGCACAGTTAATTCTAGCTTTGTTGAGCCGTTTCATCAGCCGATGGTGTATCTTTGGCTCTAAAAGGGTGATATGCAGCGCTTCACGAGCCATCATGCCAACAGCACTCAAGATACAGAACTGTTAGGGGTTTTTGTGTTTCCATGAACAGACCCCTCCCCAGCCTCGTACGTGGTGATGGAATGAAGGACAGACACATGGATGAGTTTAAGAAAAATGCTCGTTTAGTGAATTATGCAAAAGTCAGAGACAAACTTACGTGAACACGGGCGCTAGCAAGCAGAGAGATCTATCGCAGACGTCTTCGAATGCCAGAACGCAAAGATCAGACAAAATGGTGGATCTTTATAGTAGAATATTCAGGTTAACGCCTCTAGTCAAATGTGAATGTAGGATTGGTCAGTAAGTGTAAACATTTGATTCTAAGATGGCCGGTCGCACGTGATCGTAGTGGAAATTTACCAAAAGTTGTTGTTTTCAAGAATCTGTTCCCAGCGACTTGTGTCCTTCAGAGTGAATTCTCAAACAGGTGTCCAGACGTCCTGGAATCTGGGATTGTTTAATCTTTCTGTGTGTGCAAGGCTTTGTGACCTCGGCCTTTGAGTTGTGAACCTGAGTTTAGTTTAAGTGAATGCAATGCAAGAATAGGATTATTTAATATGAATTAAATATGTAAGATTATCAGTTAATCAAGTGACTATTTGAAATGTGTGTTAAATCTAGGTGATTGATTACAGTAAAGTTGTCATTTCCTTACACTCCCCCTGATTGCATCATGAACTAATGATGCAATAAAACAAAGACAAGTCTGATTTCAAAATAATGATCGCGAATCTGATTATAAACTAAACATGCCAAACTATCATCCGTATAGTGCCACACAAAGATTACATATGGTGAGAAAGCAACAGAGGAAACACAGATTCATTTAATGGAAACAATTACACATTATGAGCATTTCTCTCAAATCACAAAAAAAAAGAAAAAATCCAAAAAAAAATTAATAATAATAATAATTCCAAATTATGCTATGAATTAAAACTGAAGTAATAGAATGCCAAATCATCAAAAAACATATTCACAATAACTAACTCAAATCTAATAAGTCTATTTTGAAGTAGAGATTTTGATAAAATATATATTGATATGGAGCCAGTATCCACTGCTTTGAAAAACCTCTTTAACGAGGTAAAAAGAAAGCAGCAGCCCCGTTGTCGGCGACTTGGATGTGGGCTCTTCGTGTGAGGTGTTGTTGACGTACTCCCCCGTCAACAGTGCATCATTGAGCTCGTCCTGCAACATAGGAAAGACATGAACAGCATCGCATTCTTTGGACAAATGAGAAACAATACATCTTTAAATCATGCTTTTTATTTAGAATGGACTCATACTACTTCATGCAGACAAAATTAACCCCTTCCTATTTACTACCCAAGTCAGAGAGATAGTAAAACACAGTCGTACCTTATTCTCGAGCTGTTTTCTACACCAAAAATTTAAACTAATTGAATGCAATCTGGACAGAGCTCCCTTCAGCAGTGTTGATCGACAGAACCGTGCAACAAGAATCACCAAACACGTAACAAACCTATTATCCAGCTAAGTATCTATCTAAGTCCTCCCCCTGAGGGACAAATAGAACAACCTAATTTATTTGTATTTAAAAAATGTTTTCTTGAATAACTTTATATCCAAATCTATTGTCAAATCATTTAATTAATCATAATACTCTTTGTATTAACTCTCTTAAATTAGATTAATTAATTATTAATTTAATTAAATTAAAATATATGACATTATTAGCTAAAAAAAAATATTCTAAGCTTTGTTTAATCTTTATTATTCCTCTTAGATTTGGTTTGAAAGTCTATTGCTAAAGTAAATGGATAATATCAAATATAAAAAAGTGACCATTTCTGCATCCGTTTATTTATTCAATTTTGTTTTTTCTATATTAGCATTTCTATTGTTGGATTTCCGGACCTAAGTTTAACCAATTAATAAAAGACTAACTAAGACTTAATTTATGAATAATTAAAAAATTAAAAAATTAAAAATTAAAAATAAAAAAATAAAAATCTACTCTATAAAATATTTTTTCCGATTATAATTATAATGATTCATTCTTTTCTTTTCTTCTCCTTTGTTAGATATAGAACTCCACTAAAATTTGTAACCTTATTTTCCATTATTAACCAATTCAATTTAATTTAATTTTAAGTGTCTTATCGTTACAACCAATTTATTATCTTTATTTTAAAGTTCCCCAAAGAACTGTTAAACTCTAGTATTTCAAATTGGTATTTATTTTAGGTTTATTCAGGTTCATTTTGTCATGTGGATGAAGACTAGTAATTTTCAATGCTTATGTAATTCAATTCCTTCAATAAATTACACTTGCTAGTCCATATTTTAATTTAGAACTCAACTTGTTTATTTTCCATCAATCTCTTGCTCTAGTTCTTATTTTTTGATCAACTTAGATTAAAGGTAGATTTACCCTTAACAAAGTTAATTTAAAGATTGATATGATTCTGTAGTTTCTAAATAGATTATTTACTATTTTCTTTCCTGAAGGCATCATTTATTAATTTATTCTTACATTTTCCAGAGTCAATTTCTTTTCCCTGCTTTATATTTTTTGTTAATGTTTATAGTTGCCTTAGAATGTTAGAAGCAGCTTTAGAAACATATTTCCATTTCTTATTGAACTTTTTCAATTAATCAATTTCAGTTTTTAATTCCAAGTTTCACTTTTCATATTGTCTATTGTATTATTGGCTGCTATTGATGTAGATAAAATATTTTATTTTAATTTATTAAAAAATTATATATATAAATTCTGAAAATATGTTTTAATCATAACAATATGTTTTCTGTTATTTGAAATTCCCTCCAATGTTTGGACAATTTCCTTTCTGATTGTCCTTTTAAATATATAACACCAATATGTTCCTTCTTTTAGCATTAAGTAAAGTCTTATTAGTTTTAGGGAAGTTGTATTTATCTCAAATCATGATTTCTTGTGTTTGATTATTTACACATCTTAACTATTTCACCACATGTCCAAAGAGTAGTTTCCTAAAACTACATTTGTTCATATATATATTTAAAAGTATGCTAGTCAAGTTTTTAGCTTTACTCATGCTGGCTCATGTTTCTGTCTCTTCTGAGAAGGAGATCTTTTGATATATTTAAAAGTCTGCAGTGGACAGTGGCTTCTTATTTCTCCCTCACTGGAGCTTCTCAACACCACCTCTGACAGGATAAGATCAGAAGTTATGAGAAGGTCAGTTATGCATCTATTCAGGTGGTGATGAGGATATTGTGTGTGTGTCATGAGTTGTGTATTCATAACTTTGATCTGTGGATGTCTGTTAAAGTTTGTCATGTGTTTTATTTGAATAAACCTTGAAGTTAGCAGAGAGTTCAAATTATCATAATGTTTTGACTTCATGGAGAGAGAGAAACAGAGGCGGGTGTTCGAGAGAATTCTTTCACTCTCTCACACACACAGGGAGCAGGTTGTAGCAGAGACACTTTTTTATCTTATTCAATTTAAAATGTAAGTCATGTGTTTGTTTGTTTGTCTCTGAGATCAGTGTGTTATTTGTAATATCTATGTGAATGTCTGAGAGTGTTGTGTGAGTTCAAATCTGTTTATGAATGTTATAGTTAATTAGATCAGGTGTGAGTCAGACCTCTTTGATTATTTACCCACAACAGAAATACAGTATCTATTCTAGATTACTATTTTGCTTATCTTAACTAGTTTCTTTAATTAATATTCACTTCAATGAGATTTCCTCTTGGTCTATAGGTGTTTGGTTTATGCAACTAGAGAGAAGAATATCATATTAATATTTCTCAGTGTTTCTTTTAATTTATCTCTTAATCTATTTTTTTTTCTTTGACCTTTCCTCCTACAGTATTTTAGTCTCTATTTTTTCCATTTTCACTATTTTAAGTCTAATTACCAAAGAACAATAACATAAATTTCACTCGCATCAATATGGAGTGGCTTAGTATAGTATAGTCTAGTCTCTATAGTATATTCTTTATTGTCTATTCTCTATAGTCTAGTTTCTGGAGGTGACAAGTCAGCAGCCCTAGACAGAGTCACTTTTAATTAGTTTAAATAAAATTCTGCATCAGTCGACCTCCACACGTTTTCGTTTTTGTTTTCTTATGGCTGCTTTCATCATAGCTCTGAGTGGAGCAATCAGAGTATGTTATTCTGGGATTAATTTTTTACTGTTACCTCTTAAGATATCATGTCTCTAACAGGCTAGATTTGTATGCTTTTTTCGTCAAATCGCAAACAACTTTGCATTTCTTAATCATGTGTCTCAGGGCCATAGCTTCTCCACCAGCAACCACAGCAGAGAGCAACACGAGGGACAGAAGTGTCAGAGAGAGCCTAGAGAACACCTTGTTCGTTTGTTAGTTCTGCAGCCTCACCATCAGGACCCACAAAAATGTCACCGCAGACAAGAGTCAAGTTCATGTTTGCGACCAGATCGTGCCATTTGTCTTCATAATCACGTTCATCATCATCCCAGACATAGTTCTTAGTGCTGTGTGGGGGGTCCAAAGGTGGATCATAGGAATGAAGTCTCAAAAGTCTTTTCAAGATCAGGGAAATCAGATGTTCAATCATGTTGAACCAGTACAGCTCCTCCCTCTCTGGAGCAGAAGTTCATTCTTGGTGGAGAGTTGTTGAGGTTGAGTTCTTGTTTGTTCAGCTCAGGAAAATTGCTTCAATTGTAGGTGTCACCAATAGGGAACTGGACCAAAGTTCCTGGAGTAAAAGCCAAAGATGCGCCATTGTTGACCAACATTCTTTGTTTGTTTCCATCCCCTCGTCCTCTTCTCCTGCCACACCCATGCACTCCAGCCAGTGGCCAATAGGGAGCTATGATAGGACCCTAGAACTATCATCAACTATCATCTTCTCTATTTTTTAGAGAAGCTCTTTCAAGTCTTTAATTTGAATCTTAATTAGCTGTATCAAGCTAGCTCAAGAGCTCAATAAGAGCACTTTGTTTAACTATTTTATTTATTATGAATTCTCAGAAATCATTGATGTGAGTAACCTACTCATAAGATTTACCATTAAATTAAAAAACAGAGTTTAAAGTTTCTTATTTTCTTCCCTGTCAGGAGCTTTAACTTGTCACCTGTAGTAAAAGTTACTTTTGTCTTAAAAAAGAGGAGGTCAATAAATGAATAGAACAAATTAATAATATATTATATTAATAATATTAAAATAATGAGAAATAATAATAAGTAAAGAAAGCGATTATTCAAAAAAAAAATTAAATGAAAATATAAAAGATGAAGAATTTAAAAATCTAAATTAAGAACCAAAACTTCAATTAACTAATTAAAATCCATTATAAAATCCGAGATAATAATAAAAATAAAACAAATAGTAAACTAAGATATTAATAATAATAAAAAATAAAAATAAAAATAAAATGGAATAATTTATGACTAATTGTTAAAATAATAAAATGTATTTAAAGTAATAATTGAAAAACTAAGAAAACAGAATAAACTGCAATTGATTCAATTAATCAATAATTAAATAATTACACCAATTGAGTCAGAACAAAAGTCAATTAGGAAGTAAACAAAGAGCAAACCAGCAGGGGGCAGCATAGCAAATACAACACCAAAGATCAGAAATTGAGAGTAGAAGAAGAGAAAACAGGAACTAGATATCAACAAACGTACACACGTGCAAGCAGTCAGTCACACACTTGTTTTAGATAAGCAGTATTAGCAACACAAAACAACCAAGTTACACTCAATGTGACCAATTGTGAGTTGATCAATTGACAATGTGAAATATGAAGAGAGGATGATCAAGATCATTAATACATACAACACTGTGCCAACAATCAATGTCAATTGTGTTATTGTTATTGAACACAGCAGAAGAAGGAGAAAATTGAAATGTGAGTTGGTTTGTTTTTCTTCTTAAACCAATTATACCAGTAATTAACTGTATATATTCATATATACCTCAATTAAGTAATCAAACCCAATAGTGAATAGAATTCAAGATGACGTAAGAATGTGTGTTTAAAGAAGACATGAATACAACGGGAGGGTCGGTGAGGAAAAGAAGGAAGTCTTAAAAGTTCAACCTCCAAGCGAAACCACTCCCACCAACAAGGAAAAACTCTTTCGGAGCTCATTCGTACTTGCAGCAGCTAAAGAGACAAGTCTGCCAAGCAGCAGTTCTTATCAGCAAGAGATAGTGTCCAAAGACACACGAACCTGGACTCTCAGCTGAGTCACAGAAAGTCAGAGATCTCACACAAATGAATGATAATTTTTACAAGTACTGCAGCGAAAAAATTATTCAAAAGATACAAACATACAGACACAGACAATTTTAACAGAACAATATGTCATGACAATACGACGACAACAGTATTTTACCAAAACAGGCCAGAGAGACACACTATGCTACGTGGAACGAGACTCTTGACCAGCCTGTCGTGTCTAAAGTGTCGAAATCAGATTGGAGAGCCTCTCGATCCGTAATCAGTTTCAAAACACCCTGGATAGGAGACCGCTCAACTCATCCATTCTATTTCAACCCCCGTCGAACTAACTCTAAACTAATCATCAATGAGACTTTATCCATCACCGTGATTGTTCGGAAAAATTAACTAGCCCTAACTATACTGCCAAATACCTGTGGAGCCCCTCGACACAGAAACACAATGAGATCTAACTGGCCTACACACCGGCTGGCAGAGTCTTCAGACCAGGATATTGGGAGAGACCCGCTCAAATCCCACACATCCCCAAATTAATGATAGCTACTTGGCTTACTGAAAAAGTACGTCTACTATAATCACCCATTGGCCAAGCATCCTAACTAGTTTAAGAATCTGGAAAAACGTCAGATGCCCTGTAGAGGGAGCCAGCTACACTCCACCCCTACTCAGAATTCTCAAGGGTTACCAGGTCGTGTAACCGTCTCCTCTGCCTATCAATTCAACTTAAATTCTAATCAACGTTTTTTTCCTTTTTTCAACGATGCTTCTTCTTCCCGGGACACGATAATGTCGTCTACACTTAATACAACAACAAACAACAACTGACCATGCAATACCTCAAAAAACGAGCATCAGATTATAAAAGCACTATTGAGAAATATAATCTAAATTTGTGACAGAACCAGAGACTTACGTTTATTCTTCCAGGCAACCAAAACTAATATAAAATATATATGTAATCTTTTCCTAACCAAATATAAACTTAATTTTAGATTATAGATTATAAAATCTATGTAGAAAATAAGATAAAATCTTTCTCACCTGATTCTTGAAGTAAGGTATAGTTGCCGGCCTGGTTGCCTGGAGAACAATCAGCTCAGAGTTCGTCTCGGAATCGAAAAGGCCTTCAAACCATCAGTCCACGCCAAGGGTCACGTGCACCAAGTTGTTAGGGGTTTTTGTGTTTCCATGAACCGACCCCTCCCCAGCCTCGTACGTGGTGATGGAATGAAGGACAGACACATGGATGAGTTTAAGAAAAATGCTCGTTTAGTGAATTATGCAAAAGTCAGAGACAAACTTACGTGAACACGGGCGCTAGCAAGCAGAGAGATCTATCGCAGACGTCTTCGAATGCCAGAACGCAAAGATCAGACAAAATGGTGGATCTTTATAGTAGAATATTCAGGTTAACGCCTCTAGTCAAATGTGAATGTAGGATTGGTCAGTAAGTGTAAACATTTGATTCTAAGATGGCCGGTCGCACGTGATCGTAGTGGAAATTTACCAAAAGTTGTTGTTTTCAAGAATCTGTTCCCAGCGACTTGTGTCCTTCAGAGTGAATTCTCAAACAGGTGTCCAGACGTCCTGGAATCTGGGATTGTTTAATCTTTCTGTGTGTGCAAGGCTTTGTGACCTCGGCCTTTGAGTTGTGAACCTGAGTTTAGTTTAAGTGAATGCAATGCAAGAATAGGATTATTTAATATGAATTAAATATGTAAGATTATCAGTTAATCAAGTGACTATTTGAAATGTGTGTTAAATCTAGGTGATTGAT
>JACEEU010001019.1:7500-27568 GCA_016630915.1 Callionymus lyra
ACACACACCTCACACACACCCCTCAAACACACACACACCTCACACACACACACCTCACACACACCCCTCAAACACACACACACCTCACACACACACCTCACACACGCGCACACCTCACACACACACACCTCACACACACACGCGCACACCTCACACACACACACGCACACACACCTCACACACACACACACACACACCTCACACACACCCCTCAAACACACACACACACACCTCACACACACACACCTCACACACACCCCTCAAACACACACACACCTCGCACACACACACCTCACACACACGCACACCTCACACACACCTCACACACACCCCTCAAACACACACACCTCACACACACACACCCCTCACACACACACACACACACACCTCACACACGCACACGCACCTCACACACCCCTCAAACACACACCTCACACACACACGCACACACTCACACACGCACCTCACACACACCCCTCAAACACACACACACACACCTCACACACACACCGCACACGCGCACACCTCACACACACACACGCACCTCACACATACCCCTCAAACACACACACACACACCTCACACACACACGCGCACACCACACACACCTCACACACACACACGCGCACACCTCACACACACACACGCACACACACCTCACACACACACACACACACACCTCACACACACACACCTCACACACACCCCTCAAACACACACACACCTCACACACACACACCTCACACACACACACGCGCACACCTCACACACGCACACGCACACACACCTCACACACACACCTCACACACACACACACACACCGGCGGCCATCTTGTCTCATCGACCCCCCTCTGCTCTCTCCAGACCCTGCAGGCCGTCATGGTGGTTCTGAGGAACGGTGACGCTCCTCCTGCTGGACAGACGGACGCCACTGCAGGGTCACACCTCTTCACCTGCCTCACCCCTGCCTCTGACCTCTGACCTCTGACCTCTCTCTCTTCTCCTTCCAGGCTGGAGGTCGCGAGTCAGGCGGAGGTGAGTGTCGGGCCGGTGGTTCTGGTTCATGAGTTTCTAAATGGGTCAGAGCTTGTGTGCGTGTGCGTGTGCGTGTGTGCGTGCGTGAGGGGGGGAGGGCGTGGGGGGGGGTGCGTGTGGGGGGTTGAGGGGGCGTGGTGGGGGGGGGGGGGGGGGGGGGGGGGGGTCGGGGGCGGGGGGTTGTGGCGGGTTTTTGGGTGTTTGTGGGTGGGGGTGGTTGTGGGTGGGCCCCCCCCCCCCCCCCCCCCCCCCCCCCCCCCCCCCCCCCCCCCCCCCCCCCCCGTCCTCATCATGAGACTCAAACTCTTCCTGACGCCACACATGTGCATCATGGCCTCGTTGCTGTGCTGCAGGCGGGTGAGTCTCACCCCTGACCCTCTCTGGTCCTCACCATCTCTGACCCTCTCTGGTCCTCACCATCTCTGACCCTCTCTGGTCCTCACCATCTCTGACCCTCTCTGGTCCTCACCATCTCTGACCCTCTCTGGTCCTCACCATCTCTGACCCTCTCTGGTCCTCACCATCTCTGACCCTCTCTGGTCCTCACCATCTCTGACCCTCTCTGGTCCTCACCATCTCTGACCCTCTCTGGTCCTCACCATCTCTGACCCTCTCTGGTCCTCACCACCCCTTACCCTCTCTGGTCCTCACCATCTCTGACCCTCTCTGGTCCTCACCACCCCTGACCCTCTCTGGTCCTCACCATCTCTGACCCTCTCTGGTCCTCACCATCTCTGACCCTCTCTGTCCGTCCTGCAGCTGTTCAGCTGGGTGGGCGAGCGAGCGAGGCAGCGGGCAGTGGTCTTTGTGGTCGTGGCGTTGATGGCCGTGCAGGGCGTCGCTAACCTGCAGGCCCAGTGGAAGATCATCGGGGAGTTCAGCAACCTTCCCCAGGAGGAGCTGCTGAACTGGATCCAGGACAACACCCGACCGGGTGAGTTCTTGTCGACCAGGAGTGTTGGAGGGTCTCACCCTGTCCCGCCGTAGACTCTGTGTTTGCAGGTGCGATGCCCACCATGGCCAGCGTCAAGCTGTCGACCGGGCGGCCGGTGGTCAACCACCCGCACTACGAGGACGCGGGTCTGAGGGAGAGGACCAAACTGGTCTACTCCATGTACAGCCGCATGTCAGGGGAGACCGTGAAGAAGAACCTGATGAAGCTGGATGTGGACTTCTTTGTCCTGGAGGACTCGTGGTGCACCCGCAGGACCAGGTCAGGTCTGTCCTCTGGTGTCCTGCTGCTGCTTACGACCCGGTCCTCTGTCCCTCCTCCAGGCCTGGCTGTAGCATGCCCGAGATCTGGGACGTGGAGGACCCCCTCAACGCAGGCAAGGTCCCTCTGTGCACACACATGTCCAGGAACCCTCGTCCACACTTCACCACCGTCTTCTCCAACGACGTCTACAAAGTCCTCAAAGTCTCTGAAGAGGGCAGATGATGTGGCCAAGTCCAGCTCTGGACCTTTATCCTGGCTGGGTCTGTTTAACAAGAACCTACAGGTCCAATGAGATCACCAGGGTCTCTCTGCTGACCCACCTGCTCAGGTGACTCCAGGACGGTGAGGGACCAGAGGAGCTTCAGTGATCGTGTTTGTTGTCATACGTGCTTCTGATCATGAGCTCCAGGACCAACAAGGACTAACTTTTCTACTTTGTCTTTCTTGTAAATAAAGTTCTTTGGTTTTGCTCAGACGTGTCCACATGACTCTTCACTGCTGGGACACGCGTGTGACACGCGTGACCTTCTGCGTTTCACACAAAAGTTTGTGCGTCGCATGTTTTAGTCAAAGAAGAAGAAAGTAAACAAAGAGCAGCTATGAGCTCGACTGTCTGGTTCACCAACCAATCAGGTGCAAGTGTCGAGCCCAGACTCACGTGCGCAAGTATAAGAACTACAGCTCCCATGATTCAACGCACGCAGGGGCACCAGATTTTGCGCATGCGCAGCAACATCGCAGCAGCTCGGAGCGCGACACAGACGCAGCACAAACACAATGGCGACGGCGGGCACGACAACTGCAGGCGGACCGGCCAGCGGCCCGGTCGGCGGCGGGACCGCGTTGGGGCGTAAGAAAGATGGTGGTCCGTCCACGAAGTTCTGGGAGAGTTCCGAGACGGTGTGTCAGCTCGAGGCGGTTCGCCTGTGGATCATGAAGCACTACAAGAAGGTGAGCTAGCAGGCTGGTTAGCATCATAGCTAGCAGGCCTCTTCCCGCTGACACAATGGAGCCGCTCTTCTGCCGCTGAGCTTCTCTGAGATGGTCCTGATGGTTTAGTCCTCATGGTTTAGTCCTCATGGTTTAGTCCTCATGGTTTAGTCTTCATGGTTTAGTCCTCATGGTTTAGTCTTCATGGTTTAGTCCTCACGGTTTAGTCCTCACGGTTTAGTCCTCATGGTTTAGTCTTCATGGTTTAGTCCTCACGGTTTAGTCCTCACGGTTTAGTCCTCATGGTTTAGTCTTCATGGTTTAGTCCTCACGGTTTAGTCCTCATGGTTTAGTCCTCATGGTTTAGTCCTCATGGTTTAGTCCTCAGTTAGCAAGTTGTTCAGTAGTCCTCATGGTTTAGTCCTCTTTTATCTCCATGGTTGTGTAGTTCTGTCCTGTTTTATCTCCATCGTTGTTTAGTCCTTCTCTTATATCTCCATCGTTGTGTTGTTCTTTCATAGTCTCATCGTTATGTTGTTCTGTCTCTTATATCTCCATCGTTGTGTTGTTCTGTCTCTTATATCTCCATCGTTGTGTTGTTCTGTCTCTTATATCTCCATCGTTGTGTTGTTCTGTCTCTTATATCTCCATCGTTGTGTTGTTCTGTCTCTTATATCTCCATCGTTGTGTTGTTCTGTCTCTTATATCTCCATCGTTGTGTTGTTCTGTCTCTAATATCTTCACCATTGTGTTGTTCTGTCTGTAATATCTTCACCGTTGTGTTGTTCTGTCTCTAATATCTTCAGCGTTGTGTTGTTCTGTCTCTAATATCTTCACCATTGTGTTGTTCTGTCTGTAATATCTTCACCGTTGTGTTGTTCTGTCTCCAATATCTTCAGCGTTGTGTTGTTCTGTCTCTAATATCTTCAGCGTTGTGTTGTTCCTTCTCTAAAATCATTAACGTTGTGTTGTTGTTCTGTCTCTAATATCTTCACCATTGTGTTGTTCTGTCTGTAATATCTTCACTGTTGTGTTGTTCTGTCTCTAATATCTTCACCGTTGTGTTGTTCCTTCTCTAATATCTTCAGCGTTGTGTTGTTCCTTCTCTAATATCATTAACTTTGTGTTGTTGTTCTCTCTCTAATATCTTCACCATTGTGTTGTTCTATCTGTAATATCTTCAGCGTTGTGTTGTTCCTTCTCTAATATCTTCAGCGTTGTGTTGTTCCTTCTCTAATATCATTAACGTTGTGTTGTTGTTCTCTCTCTAATTTAATATCTGCATCGTTGTGTTGTTCCTTCTTTAATATCTTATCTTGTGTTGTTCCTTCTCTAATATCTTCACCGTTGTGTTGTTCCTTCTCTAATATCTGCATCGTTGTGTTGTTCCTTCTCTAATATCTTCACCGTTGTGTTGTTCCTTCTCTAATATCTTCACCGTTGTGTTGTTCCTTCTCTAATATCTGCATCGTTGTGTTGTTCCTTCTCTAATATCTGCATCGTTGTGTTGTTCCTTCTCTAATATCTTCACCGTTGTGTTGTTCCTTCTCTAATATCTTCAGCGTTGTGTTGTTCCTTTTCTAATATCATTAACGTTGTGTTGTTCCTTCTCTAATATCATTAACGTTGTGTTGTTCCTTCTGTAATATCTTCAGCGTTGTGTTGTTCCTTCTCTAATATCATTAACATTGTGTTGTTCCTTCTGTAATATCTTCAGCGTTGTGTTGTTCCTTCTCTAATATCATTAACGTTGTGTTGTTGTTCTCTCTCTAATATCTTCACCATTGTGTTGTTCTATCTGTAATATCTTCAGCGTTGTGTTGTTCCTTCTCTAATATCTTCAGCGTTGTGTTGTTCCTTCTCTAATATCATTAACGTTGTGTTGTTGTTCTCTCTCTAATTTAATATCTGCATCGTTGTGTTGTTCCTTCTCTAATATCTTGTGTTGTTCCTTCTCTAATATCTTCACCGTTGTGTTGTTCCTTCTCTAATATCTGCATCGTTGTGTTGTTCCTTCTCTAATATCTTCACCGTTGTGTTGTTCCTTCTCTAATATCTGCATCGTTGTGTTGTTCCTTCTCTAATATCTGCATCGTTGTGTTGTTCCTTCTCTAATATCATTAACGTTGTGTTGTTCCTTCTGTAATATCTTCAGCATTGTGTTGTTCCTTCTGTAATATCTTCAGCGTTGTGTTGTTCCTTCTCTAATATCATTAACGTTGTGTTGTTCCTTCTGTAATATCTTCAGCGTTGTGTTGTTCCTTCTGTAATATCTTCAGCGTTGTGTTGTTCCTTCTCTAATATCATTAACGTTGTGTTGTTCCTTCTCTAATATCTTCAGCGTTGTGTTGTTCCTTCTGTAATATCTTCAGCGTTGTGTTGTTCCTTCTCTAATATCTTCAGCGTTGTGTTGTTCCTTCTCTAATATCTTCAGCGTTGTGTTGTTCCTTCTCTAATATCATTAACGTTGTGTTGTTCCTTCTGTAATATCTTCAGCGTTCTGTTGTTCCTTCTGTAATATCTTCAGCGTTGTGTTGTTCCTTCTGTAATATCTTCAGCGTTGTGTTGTTCCTTCTCTAATATCATTAACGTTGTGTTGTTCCTTCTCTAATATCATTAACGTTGTGTTGTTCCTTCTCTAATATCTTCAGCGTTGTGTTGTTCCTTCTCTAATATCTTCAGCGTTGTGTTGTTCCTTCTCTAATATCTTCAGCGTTGTGTTGTTCCTTCTGTAATATCTTCAGCGTTGTGTTGTTCCTTCTGTAATATCTTCAGCGTTGTGTTGTTCCTTCTGTAATATCTTCAGCGTTGTGTTGTTCCTTCTGTAATATCTTCAGCGTTGTGTTGTTCCTTCTGTAATATCTTCAGCGTTGTGTTGTTCCTTCTGTAATATCTTCAGCGTTGTGTTGTTCCTTCTGTAATATCTTCAGCGTTGTGTTGTTCCTTCTGTAATATCTTCAGCGTTGTGTTGTTCCTTCTCTAATATCTTCAGCGTTGTGTTGTTCCTTCTGTAATATCTTCAGCGTTGTGTTGTTCCTTCTGTAATATCTTCAGCGTTGTGTTGTTCCGTCTCTAATATCTTCAGCGTTGTGTTGTTCCGTCTCTAATATCTTCAGCGTTGTGTTGTTCCTTCTCTAATATCTTCAGCGTTGTGTTGTTCCGTCTCTAATATCTAAATTCTTGTTTTCCTTGTAAATGAATGCAAGTGTTGACTCTTGAGGTTGAACTAAAACACACTCTTGAGTATATAAAAGCGTCCTGTAATATCGTCTTCCATGGAAGTCTTCCATAGAGGAATCTTGTTCATCTAGGGAGGTCCAGAAGAAGAAGAAGCTCTGGTCGCAGGGGTCTTTTGACCAGAGCCGTGAGTTCTATCTGAACCAGGAGACTCTTTGAACTGGGAACAGTCACAAACACAGTAAAATGCTCCCTGAACCCAGATGTTGATCTACACCTAGTGTTGTGTGTGTTCTGGTGTCTGGACCCTCTGACGTGACTTGTGTCCTCTTGTTCCCACAGTACGTCCAGAACGACTCCCCCTCCAGCAAGTATTTAGGAGGTCTGGTGGTCCAGCTACTGCAGTTCCAGGAAGATACTTTTGGTCGGAGGGTCAGCAATCCTGCTCTCACCAAACTTCCTGTGAGTACAGAACGTTCTTCTGGTCCCACAAGGTCCAGAACTCTACTGTCCCAGAAGATATTTGCTCAGTTGTTGCTCTTCAAGGGCTCTCTCTCTTACTCTCTCTCTCTTACTCTCTCTCTCTTACTCTCTCTCTCTTGCTCTCTCTCTCTTTCACTTACTCTTCTCTCTCTCTTTTTCTCTTTCTCTCTTACTCTCTCTCTCTTACTCTCTCTCTCTTTACTCTCTCTCTTTCTTACTCTCTCTTCTTACTCTCTTTCTTTCTCTCTCTCTTACTCTCTCTCTCTTACTCTCTCTCTCTTTCACTTACTCTCTCTTACTCTCTCTCTCTTACTCTCTCTTCTTACTCTCTCTCTCTTACTCTCTCTCTTACTCTCTTACTCTCTTCTTATTTCTCTCTCTCTCTTTCACTTACCTCTCTCTTTCTCCTTACCTCTCTCTCTTTCACTTACTCTCTCTTACTCTCTTTCACTTACTCTCTCTTCTTACTCTCTCTCTCACTTACTCTCGCTCTCTCTCTCTCTCTCTTCTCTACTCTCTCTCTCTCTACTCTCTCTCTTACTTACTCTCCTCACTCTCTCACTTCTTACTCTCTCTCTCTTACTTCTTACTCTCTCACTTCTTACTCTCTCTCTCTCACTTACTCTCCTTACTCTCGCTCTCTACCTCGCTCTCTCTCTTACTTACTCTCCCTCACTCTCTCACTTCTTACTCTCTCTCTCTCTTACTTACTTTCTCTCCCTCAGACCAAGTGTTTCCTGGACATGAAAGCTGGGGGTGCTCTCTGCCACATTCTGGGGTCAGTGTACAAGTTCAAGAGCGAGCAGGGATGGTGAGTCTGCCCCGTCGTACTTGTTGACCACAAACTTACCTTCAGGGGTTCGACAATTTTCACTTGTCTGTTACTACTGACTTGATTCTAGATGTTGACCCTGAAGGGATTTTTCATGGAGCTAAATACTTATAGTCCAGTTCATCTGCTTGATGATGACACAAGCAGCAGCTGGAGTCTGGACAGTGTTAGGAAAGAGTGTTTTTTGGTGCCACAGTCTCATGATGTTCCTGATGTTCCTCAGGCGTCGCTTTGACCTGCAGAATCCATCGAGGATGGACAGGAATGTGGAGATGTTCCTGAATGTGGAGAAGAACCTGGTCCAGGTAGGACCTGCTGGTTCTGGTCATTTGCGATGTCTTTATGATGGTTTGTGTTTCTCCAGAATAACTGCTTGACACGCCCCACCGTCTTTTTGTCCCCGGACATCGACCAGAAGCAGGCGAGCAAGCTGAAGGACGCCATCAAGAGACACCAGGTGAGTCAGGGATTCACCAGAAGGTTCTGGTTTGGTTCTAATGTTCTGTGTTTGCTCCATCAGGGTACAATCACAGAGGACAAGTCCAAGGCCACGCACCACATCTACCCCTCGCCATCTCAAGCGGAGGAAGGTTTGTCTTCGCCAGAAGCCTGATGGTCTCTGATGGTCTCTGCTATCACTGCAGCTGTTGATGTTTGTGTGTTTCAGACGAGTGGCTGCGTCCAGTCATGAAGAAGGACAAACAGGTGCTGGTCCACTGGGGTCTCTACCCCGACAGGTGAGACGTGTGACCTTGAGTTGACATTTCATGAGATGAACCAGTAGCTTCAAAGTCTCTGTATGCGCCTCAGCTACGACACCTGGGTTCCCACTGGCGAGGTTGACGGTGACGTGGAGGACCCCCCCAACACGGAGAGACCATGGAAGGTGAGGGCAGCTGCAAGGTGTCATCCAGAGTAGGGTCAGTTCCACCATGTGGTCCAGCACCCTGGTTTGAATTTGACAACAGAAGTGACCTGTGATGGTCTGATGCTCCGGGTGTCTCAGACCACATGTAGGTGATGATGTGGTCTATAGTTGCTGCCTGCAGGCTTCTGAGGACCTTCACAGGCTGTACCTACATCAATCCAAGAAGAAGGCCCTAATTGCATGCAAATGTAACATTTTCAGATTTTGAAGATTTTGTGTTCGTTTCAAACCTCACACACAACATGTAACATTCATGAGAATTAGGCTCAAACCAGGCTTCGAGTACGAAGCCGTTGTACTTTGAGCAAGACATGCGTGGGATTTAAGGAAGATTATTCAGTGGAATATAAACTTTGTGTTCTTTTAATGTTACATTGGATACTTTGGGTAAATTGGTGTTGAATTCATATTTAAAGTTTAAAAGTCCTTAATTGAATTTGCCATAAGCTCTAGAACCCGGGCTTGAAAAAACACTTACAATAGGAATCCAGGTAACGGGCATGAGGTTGGTGGGTCAAGTATCTGGGGTTCTATGTGGTCAAGTATCTGGGTTTGCTCCTCCGGGTCCACTGCTTCATGGACTCGCCGTGCTGTCTCTCAGGTCCACACTCGCTGGGTTCTGGACACGGACGCCTTCAATGAGTGGATGAATGAGGAAGACTACGAGGTGGACGAAAACAAGAAGTTGATCAGCGTCCGTCAGAAGATCTTCCCAAAGGAGGAGGAGGTGAGTGTCGTCGGTGCTCGTCTGTCCTCCATCCTGTCCTTCACTCTCTCTGCCTCCAGACAAGTTCAGGGCTTCTGTTGGGACCATGATGTGGGTCTAGACTCACAAAAGCCCTGAACTTGTCCTCTTCCACAGAACCCCTCCCTTCTGATCTCCTCTGCTGACCCCTCCTTTCGTGTGTGCATCCGTTCATCCTCTCATTCTGCGGCTCTTTCTCTCATCCACCACCCCTCCCTGCGCCGCTCGGGGGTTAATCTGATCAGTCTTCCCGTACCCCCGATCGTAAGGAGCGCAAGGCCAACAACTCCGCTGGCAAGAAGAGGAGGCGCTCGCCGTCGCCCCCCAGCACCCCCGCCGAGTCTCGCAAGAAGGGAGGAAAGAAAGGGTGAGACGGACGAAAGTCTCTGGTCTGAGGCTGTTTAACCGAGTCGCTGATCCAGGAACCCTGGGCTGCACTGGAAGAGACGGGGCCACAAAGGCGAGGAGGAGGACACCGAGGAGGACGTGACCAAGGACCTGGACGACTCGTCTGCTGGAGCCAGCGTGGAGGAAGGCAGCATGACTAAGAACGGTGAGATTATGAAGTCACGTGTTTGGGTCGGAGGTTTCTCTCCGTGAAGCCACCTTCTGACGACAGCTGCTGGAAGGAACAGAAGGAAACTTGTATCTCAGCCAGTTTTACATCTCGTGCTGCACTTGAGAAACATCCGGTTCAGATGTTTCAAGGATTCACAGCCACATGTGCATCTATTTCAATCGGCTGCCCTTTGTCCTTTCAGATGACATGGAGGAAGATTCTGTGATGTCGGCAGGGAAGGTGAGGCTTCATCTTTATCTTCATCTTCATCACTGAAGATCCAACGATTCTATGACTTGATCACTTTTGTGCTCGGAACAGAAGAAGTTGATCCTTTTATTTCACTGTCTTGTCAAATGATCTGAAAAATATTGACCAACGGTCAGATTGTCCGTTGAGAAGTAGAAGAATGAGCCTGTAGAGGGCGCCGGTGTTGTCAAATGACGGCTGCATGAGTGTTCTGAACACACCTGTCAATTGTGAATCAGGACGAAGAGGACCAGAACAAGGCTGAAGTCAGCCGTCTGATGGACGCCAGCGAGGACAACGTGACGGAGCAAACGCATCACATCATCATTCCCAGCTACAGCGCCTGGTTCGACTACAACTGGTGAGACTCTGAGATCCGGCGCCATATTGCTCGCCGTTAATGTCGTCTCCTCCTCAGTATCCACGAGATCGAGCGCCGAGCGCTGCCCGAGTTCTTCAATGGCAAAAACAAGTCGAAAACCCCGGAGATGTGAGTCGCTGCTCTTTCCCTCTCTGACCATGTCTTCATGACTCACCTGGTGCCCCTGCCCCCCCACAGATACCTGGCCTATCGCAACTTCATGATTGACACTTATCGACTGAACCCACAAGAATACCTCACGTCAACGTCCTGCCGCAGGAACCTGACCGGAGACGTCTGCGCCATCATGAGGTCAGAACCTGCATGTTTGTAGAAGCTCTTGTGGCTCAGATGTCAGTGTTTTTAAGAAGGTCGTGCAGCAGCTTCACAACAACTCAACGTTGGTCTGGTTTTAGTGGAGAGTCTAAATGGTGGATCTATCTTAAGCTAAACATTTTATCTCTCGTCTTGTTGGACTTCCTCTTTGCGTACGCCCCCCTTCTGGGGGGGTTTTTCGTCTCGCACTGTCGCCCAAAAGGGGCACCACCCGGGCCCATAATGCAACAGTTTCATTGTGTTGGCTGTGAACCCCCGTAACACGACCTCTTCCTCAGAGTCCACGCCTTCTTGGAGCAGTGGGGTTTGGTGAACTATCAGGTGGACTCGGAGAGCAGGCCTCTGCCCATGGGGCCCCCTCCGACCCCCCACTTCACTGTGCTGGCCGACACCCCGTCTGGACTGATGCCCCTCAACCACAGACCTCCTGTGGTGAGTCCCGTGAGAGTCTGTCAGAACAAGCCCTTCAAGATGGTGCCTGTGCTCCTCAGATACCCCCCCCTCCGCAGATGCCCAATTTTGTTGACAAGGTGAAGGACAAAGCCATCGACCTGCAAAACTTCGGCCTTCGCAGTGACCTGTACAAGAAGAATGCAAAGGTCTGCACCAGCTGTTCCTTCAGCTTGAAGCTCAGACTGAGTCATTGATTCATTTTCTGTCCCGCAGTCCAAATCTGCAACGTCCACCCGAGAATGGACGGAGCAGGAGACGCTGCTGCTTCTGGAGGTGAGTCCTCGTGACGTCCTGGTTTGACACTCCAGGTGGAGCAGACCACTTCTGATGGCCTTGATCAGGTTCCAGCTCTCCAGGGTTCAGTGTAGACCAGGGCAACCTGTCGTCATGTGGCTTCTGATGCAGCTCAACAAGTCTTTCTGAGGATCCTTCAGTTTTCATTGAACACAAACGTAACTTTTCTATAGAAGATGTAAGAAAAACATTGTTCTTCAGCATCATCACTGGTCTCACTCTTAAACCAAGAGTAACAGCAACACAACTTTAGTATTTTACTGGAGTTTGTCCAGATATTTAATTTCAAATTTGTGCAGATTTAAAAAAAAAAAATCAAGACCTTAGTTTGATATCAAATCATCATTTTTAAAAATGTCTTATTTTGTGCTTTGTTGAAATAATAATTATGATACAATTGTTTATGAACGTGTTTATAACCTCAGAGTCACTGCTGTACATAAGAACAACAAACACGAGTCGACAAGACAAGCTGCAGTAAATGTATAAATTATAATTATCAAAGTTAAAGTGATGGTTCGTCCAAAATTCAACCTTCACTCATGTTCTGATGTCGACTAATGTACACTATTATATGTTTCCTGTTCTTTTTAGAGACACTGTTTGTTCATTTTAATGTAGCGACTGGCGCTCAGTTGTCTTCGTCTTCTTGTTTGTCCAAAAAGACTCTTAACATCAAACGCCTCCAGACCGCTGAGCAAACTGAGCTCCAGTCGCTACATTAAAATGAACAAACTTTTTTTGTCTCTAAAAGGAACAGATTACTGTGCAAATAATCCACCTGAGTGGGTTGAACGATGACAACCTTAGTTAGTTCATATATAGCATAACAGTGAACATTATATGGAATTTTAAAAGACAAAACTGCTGGAACCTGAGCCTGGTCTGCATCCACACGGTCCTGCATCTTGTCCTTCAGGCTCTGGAGATGTTCAAGGACGACTGGAACAAGGTGTCGGAGCACGTGGGTTCGCGCACGCAGGACGAGTGTATCCTGCACTTCCTGCGACTGCCCATCGAGGATCCGTACCTGGAGAATTCCGAGGCTAATCTGGGTCCTCTGGCATACCAGCCGGTCCCCTTCAGCCAGTCTGGGAACCCGGTCATGAGCACCGTGGCCTTCCTGGCCTCCGTGGTCGACCCTCGCGTGGCGTCTGCTGCTGCCAAAGCTGCTCTGGGTGAGAACTCCTGCGGTCTGTGATGCTCTTGTGAGTGTTCAGAAGAATCATCGCAGCTGCTTCCACAGAGGAGTTCTCTCGGGTGCGCGAGGAGGTCCCGTCTGAGCTGGTGGAGGCTCATGTGAAGAAGGTGCAGGAGGCAGCGAGGAGCACCGGGAAGGTGGATCCTGCTTTTGGCCTGGAGAGCAGCGGCATCGCTGGTACTGCCCTGGAGGAACCGGAGAAGACAGGTGGGTCTGGACCTCCTCATGTGCTTCTCTCTCTGCTGGTGTGAGCTTCACAACTGTCATCCACTTTTTTAAATTTCTTGTGGAAAATGTCGTGGAAGCAGGAAACAAAAATACTTTGGTTTTTGGTCTTTTGTGTTATAGAATCTTGACTTTTGTTCCGTCAGCTGCCACCAGAGGGCAGCACCTTCAAGCCTGGTTTTGATGTGTGTGTGTGTGTGTGTGTGTGTGTGGATGTGTGGATGTGTGTGTGTGTGTGGATGTGTGTCAGAAATATGGATGGAGACGCTCGTCTAGCAGCAGATTAAAACACTGGCAGATGGAGCCAAGAGGGGAGGGGGGGGGAAGTGGGTCATCGCTCTTGTTTTTCTCTGCTACACACACACACAGATGTTTATACACACACACACACTGATGTTTATACACACACACACACACACACTCTTAAACATAATTGATGATCTTTCAATCAGCGAAATCTTTCAAACAATCAATGATAGAAAAATGGAACAAAATAACTAATCAATCATTTAAAAAAATTGAGAAACCTGGGTGTTGTATTTGATAAAGACATGTCTCTTGTTCAACACTGAAGAAAACTGACCACAAACTGTTTCCTTCAACTGAGAAAAATCTCTAAACTTAGGAAAATGTTGTCGGAACATGATCTGGATCTTATAATCCATGCGTTTGTTTCTTCTCGTCTGGACTATTGTAACAGTTTGTTTTCATGTCTTAACAAGAAGGATCGTCTCGCCTGCAGTTGATTCAGAACTCTGAGCCGCTCTAGTAGAAGAACTCACATTTCTCCTTCAAACTCTTCACTGGCTTCCAGTTTCTTTCTTTCTTTCAGTTCAAAATTCTGGTTCTTACTTTCAGATCTATTCATGGTCAGACCTTCATGATCTGATCCAGCCTTACACCCCAGCTCGGGCTCTGAGGTCTGTGGATCAGAATCTACTTATGGTTCCTGAACACGGTTCAGGACCAGAGGAGAGAAATCTTTTCAGGCTGTTGCTGTTAAGCTTTGGAACCATCTTCTCTCTCTTTGCTCTTGATGATCTACTGACTCCTTTAAGAAACATGTGTGTTTGATGATCTACTGACTCCTTCAAGAAACATCTGTGTTTGATGATCTACTGACTCCTTCAAGAAACATGTGTGTTTGATGATCTACTGACTCCTTCAAGAAACATCTGTGTTTGATGATCTACTGACTCCTTCAAGAAACATGTGTGTTTGATGATCTACTGACTCCTTCAAGAAACATGTGTGTTTGATGATCTACTGACTCCTTCAAGAAACATGTGTGTTTGATGATCTACTGACTCCTTCAAGAAACATCTGTGTTTGATGATCTACTGACTCCTTTAAGAAACATCTGTGTTTGATGATCTACTGACTCCTTCAAGAAACATCTGTGTGTTTGATGATCTACTGACTCCTTCAAGAAACATCTGTGTTTGATGATCTACTGACTCCTTCAAGAAACATGTGTGTTTGATGATCTACTGACTCCTTCAAGAAACATCTGTGTTTGATGATCTACTGACTCCTTCAAGAAACATGTGTGTTTGATGATCTACTGACTCCTTCAAGAAACATCTGTGTTTGATGATCTACTGACTCCTTCAAGAAACATGTGTGTTTGATGATCTACTGACTCCTTCAAGAAACATCTGTGTTTGATGATCTACTGACTCCTTCAAGAAACATCTGTGTTTGATGATCTACTGACTCCTTCAAGAAACATGTGTGTTTGATGATCTACTGACTCCTTCAAGAAACATCTGTGTTTGATGATCTACTGACTCCTTCAAGAAACATGTGTGTTTGATGATCTACTGACTCCTTCAAGAAACATCTGTGTTTGATGATCTACTGACTCCTTCAAGAAACATGTGTGTTTGATGATCTACTGACTCCTTCAAGAAACATCTGTGTTTGATGTCTACTGACTCCTTCAAGAAACATCTGTGTTTGATGATCTACTGACTCCTTCAAGAAACATCTGTGTTTGATGATCTACTGACTCCTTCAAGAAACATGTGTGTTTGATGATCTACTGACTCCTTCAAGAAACATGTGTGTTTGATGATCTACTGACTCCTTCAAGAAACATCTGTGTTTGATGATCTACTGACTCCTTCAAGAAACATGTGTGTTTGATGATCTACTGACTCCTTCAAGAAACATCTTAAGACGTTTCTATTTGTTCAGGCTTTTCCTTGAATTTCTCAAACTCCTGTGTTGTTCTCAGTATTATCTTGATCTTTAAAGTATGTACTTTTTTGAGTATTGTTTTGTTTGTTTAAGCGCTTTGTGACCCTGGTCTGGAAAAGTACTATATAAATAAATATTACTTACTTATATAAATAAATAAATATTACTTACTTAAAAAGGATTTGAACAGTAAAGAGAACGATCGCGATATTAAAGGATTACAAGGAAGACGCGACTCATTCGATCTCTTACTTTGAAGGCCGAACGTTGACTTCCTCCTACTGAGAGGAAGTTAAAGTTTAGCCAGAATTCTCCAGATTTCAGGCTCAAAAGGTAAGAATCGTATCTTGAAGCTTCATCGGCTGATTAGTTTTCAAACGTTACTATACTCACACACACACTCACACACACACTCACACTCACACTCACACTCACACACACACTCCTGTCTTGAAGCGTCACTTCTGTCTCACACGAGTGTCTTGTGTCTCTAGAAGCTGCGGAGACGGAGAAGATGGAGACGGACCTGGACTCTCAGCAGGGAGACAAGGTATCTTCAGAACTTTAAAAACCTTTGATTTGTTTGTGAACGGAAGCTTCACAGCCTTGAACTTAGTTTGTCTTTGAAATCAAACATGTGTTTTCTGGGGTCACAGACGAGCAGTAGATGTTGATGTTTGAACTCTGACCTTCAGCAGAGTCACTCCTGTGAAGAGAAACAACAGTAAACATGTTGAACAGCAACACAACAACAAAGAAATCAAACTACACAATAATATTAGCAACACATTGATCCATGTTCACTATATTAGAAGAACATTCTTGATGTGACCCCACACACCCCGATATGTGATTCTCAGGGTGACCCCACACACCCCGATATGTGATTCTCAGGGTGACCCCACACACCCCGATATGTGATTCTCAGGGTGACCCCACACACCCCGATATGTGATTCTCAGGGTGACCCCACACACCCCGATATGTGATTCTCAGGGTGACCCCACACACCCCGATACTTAGTTCCTCGGTGAAGCATCACTGTTGACCATTGTTTTCAAACTAAAAAGAATAAATGATAAATGAAAAGGATTAGAAAATAAAAGAGTGCGGCGCCCTCTATGGGTCACGGCTGCAGTACTTATGTCGTCCACCAGGCGCAGACTTCCACAGTGCTCTTGCGGTTCAGACCCTAGAGGTTGTTGATTGGTTTTATGCCAGAACGGCGCCACCTTCAGGCCTGAGAACTAAGACTTGAGCTGGTCTACTTTGAATTCCAGGCCGAGTCCAGAGACGAGCCGGACAAGCCGGACGAGTCGGCAGAGAAGAGCGACAAGAATGAAGATAAGGTGAAGAAGGAGGCGGGGGAGGTGTCTGAGCGAGAGGAGGAGGGCGAGGACATGGCGGAGGACAAGCGCTCGACGGCAGGTAACGTCTCCGACAGCGTCCTCTGAGCCCTCGACGCTCACCTGTCGCTCACCTGTCGCTCACCTGTCGCTCACCTGTCGCTCACCGTCTCCTCCCGCAGACAAGGACAAGGACGAGGAGGAGGACATGGAGGCGTCGTCCGAGCAGGAGAAGGAGGAGAAAAGCGGTGGAGAAGAAGGAGATGAGAAGAAGAAGCTGGAGCACGACATTGGAGAAGGAAACATCGCGACCGCTGCCGCCGCCGCTCTGGCATCAGCTGCTACCAAAGCAAAGGTGACTTCATCCTCCTCTTCATCTTCATCCTCATCTTCATCCTCCTCTTCATCCTCCTCTTCATCCTCCTCCTCCTCTTCATCCTCCTCTTCATCCTCCTCTTCATCTTCATCCTCCTCTTCATCCTCCTCTTCACCTTCATCCTCCTCTTCATCTTCATCCTCCTCTTCATCCTCCTCTTCATCTTCATCCTCCTCTTCATCCTCCTCTTCACCTTCATCCTCCTCTTCATCTTCATCCTCCTCTTCATCTTCATCCTCCTCTTCATCTTCATCCTCATCTTCATCCTCATCTTCATCCTCATCTTCATCCTCCTCTTCATCCTCCTCTTCATCCTCCTCTTCATCCTCCTCTTCATCTTCATCCTCCTCTTCATCCTCCTCTTCATCTTCATCCTCCTCTTCATCTTCATCTTCATCCTCCTCTTCATCCTCCTCTTCATCCTCCTCTTCATCCTCCTCTTCATCCTCCTCTTCATCTTCATCCTCCTCTTCATCCTCCTCTTCATCTTCATCCTCCTCTTCATCTTCATCCTCCTCTTCATCTTCATCCTCCTCTTCATCTTCATCCTCCTCTTCATCTTCATCCTCCTCTTCATCTCCTCTCTCCTATCCTTCCTCTTCATCTCCTCCTCTTCTCTTCATCCTCTTCCTCCTCTTCATCCTCCTCCTCCATCTTCATCCTCCTCTTCATCTTCATCCTCCTCTTCCCCCTCTTCATCTTCATCCTCTCTTCTCTTCATCCTCCTCTTCATCTTCATCCTCCTCTTCATCTTCACCTCCTCTTCATCCTCCTCTTCATCTTCATCCTCCTCTTCATCCTCCTCCTCCTCTTCATCTTCATCCTCCTCTTCATCCTCCTCTTCATCTTCATCCTCCTCTTCATCTTCACCTCCTCTTCATCTTCATCCTCCTCTTCATCCTCTTCATCTTCATCATCTTCATCTTCCTCCTCCTCTTCGTCTTCATCCTCTTCGTCTTCATCCTCCTCTTCGTCTTCATCCTCCTCTTCATCTTCCTCCTCCTCTTCATCTTCATCCTCCTCTTCATCCTCCTCTTCATCTTCCTCTTCATCCTCCTCTTCATCTTCTTCCTCCTCTTCATCTTCATCTTCCTCCTCCTCCTCCTCCTCCTCTTCATCATGTCTAAATCTCTCCATCACAACTTTAAAGTTAGTTTGTTCCAGTTTTGTTGTTTTTTAAATGACAAACTTCAAGGTTGACTAATCAAAGCCAGAGACTCACGGGTCTATGGACCCATGAAGGATGGAGAACATGAAGTCAGTGGATCCTGACCCTCTCACTGTTGCAGCACCTGGCAGCCGTGGAGGAACGTAAGATCAAGTCTCTGGTGGCTCTGCTGGTGGAGACTCAGATGAAGAAGCTGGAGATCAAACTGAGACACTTCGAGGAGCTGGAGACCATCATGGACCGAGAGAAGGAGGCGGTGAGTTCTGGACCACAACTCTTTTCACGACCTTCATCACTGACCCCCTGATGTGCAGCTGGAGCTCCAGCGTCAGCAGCTCCTCACAGAGCGTCAGGCCTTCCACATGGAGCAGCTGAAGTATGCGGAGATGAAGGCCCGGCAGCAGATGGAGCAACAAGCCGCCGCTGCAGCCCATGCTCAAGGGCAGACTCCTGGACCTGCACCTCCTGGTGTGCACCCAGGTGGACCTCACCACGGAGTACCTCCTCATCACGGCGCCCCCCCGGCCCACCACGGTGGACCCCCCCCAGGTGCTGCCATGCACCCCGGCTACCCTCCGATGGGTCAGCATGCGATGGCGCCGCACCACCCGGGTCAGGGCGGTGAGTTCTGGAGCGTTTGTCCTTGTTCTGAGCCGTCCATGACCCGTCTCTCCTGCAGGGCCCATGGGACCCGGTCAACCCATGCCTGGCCGCATGATGGCCGGACCCCCCTCCGTCGGCCTGGTCCCCGGGGGGATGCCCCCCATGATGCCCCCGCGTCACCCCGGAGCGCCCAACGGCATGTGTGAGTAGAAGCGTCACAGACCTGGTCTGACCCGTGTCTGAACCTTTTCTCCCTCAGACCCCGGACCCCCTCCTGCACAGCCTGAGGCCGTGCCCGTCGTGCCCGCCGCCCCTGCAGCGCCACCCAGTGGACGAGTGACTGACAACTAGACACGACAGATACAAACCTTTCTGATGGCCTTTGCGACTTTCCTCATCTCACACACATGTGCACACACACACAAGCACACACATATACACACACACACAAGCACACACATATACACACACACAGTCTCAGGGTCAGCGGCGAAGGTCGTCCAGTAAAAACACTGTTTTCTTTTGAGTTTCTTCTTGTTTTCCTACATCAACCTGCACCACCAGAGGGAGCTAGAGAGTCCAAACATGCTAGAGCCGTAACTTCCTCGTCACTTCCTGCTCGTCCTCACTGGGCAGGTCACGTGACTTCTGGTCCTCCACTCACTGACCTGTGTGACAAGCTCCACCCCTTTTCTGCCACCTCGCCACTTATAACCATCACAACTGTGGCGCCGCCTGCTGGTCGAACATGGTTTTCTCCTTTTGTCACGTGACAACATATCCTGTGAAGACAGGATTCAAATCCTGACTTTCCCGCCACAGCGCCGACACGTTTGTGCGTCTTCTGGCGAGAGTTGTCGTCACTGCTGGACCACGACTGGACGTCATTGTGTATGTTTTACATTTGTGTGTAGTTGTCGATTTTGTAGGATTTTCTTTCTTCTTATTTTGTAAAATGAGGTTCTGTTGGTATTTGGACCTGAAGCTGAAATAAATGGTTTTGTGGGGCCCCCCCCCCCCCCTCTTCCCCACAGGGGGCTGAGTCTACATCCACCTGATCTATACACTGAGTCTACATCCACCTGATCTATACACTGAGTCTACATCCACCTGATCTATACACTGAGTCTACATCCACCTGATCTACACACTGAGTCTACATCCCTACACACAGTTCCACCTGATCTACACACTGAGTCTACATCCACCTAATTTATACACACTGAGTCTACATCCACCTGATCTATACACTGAGTCTACATCCACCTGATCTACACACTGAGTCTACATCCACCTGATCTACACACTGAGTCTACATCCACCTGATCTATACACTGAGTCTACATCCA